>JARBWK010000007.1:97881423-98068923 GCA_030556195.1 Anolis apletophallus | reverse complement strand
ATGTAACATACTATCTGCAATTTAAAGGCATTTGTTTGAGTATAGTTAATGCTGTCATTAAGAAAAGAAACTTCACTTGCTGATAGCAAAAGAGTTATTGTAAAACAATCTAACCAAATGGAAAAATGTAAGAGTAACTTGTGGGGATTTCAGTCTCCATCTGAAAGATGTAAGAGACAATAAAATTGTCAAAATATAAACATGAGGCACAATGTGGTTCCCATTGGGGTAAACAACTCCAGCACAGTGTTTCTCTTCTATTGCCTCCTCTTGAATACCAGTGGAAACAGGCATTTCTTCATCTGAAAAGAAAGAACCCTATTGTTTCTAGACAAGGCTGCTTTTGTATAACCAGAAAAATAATTATACAGATTTGAGTATCTCTTATCTGAAATGCTTGTAATGTGTTATATTTTGGATGTTTTCTGATTTTGGGATACTTGCATATGAGAAATCTTGTAGGTGGAAAGCAAATCTAAACGTGAGATTTGTTGATGTTTTGTATATACCATATACACCTAGCCTGAAGGTAATTTTGGTATGGCTAGGCAGTCAGGATTCTTCCCACCTCCAAGGTGATTGATTGGCTATGTCTCTGGATGCTATGTGAGACCAATCTGGGATCCAGGACCCTGAGTCGGCTTGCATTAGAGGTTGGTGTGGAAAACCCTTAGTATACAAAACCCTTAGTATAGACAAGACAGAGGTACTCCTAGTCAGTCGTAAGGCCAAACAGCGCATAGGGTTACAGCCTGTGCTTGACAGGGTTGCACTCACCCTGAAGGCGCAGGTTCGCAGTCTGGGAGTGATCCTGGATTCATCGCTGAGCCTGGAGCCCCAGGTCTCGGCGGTGGCCAGGAGAGCTTTTGCACAGTTAAAGCTTGTGCGCCAGCTGCACCCGTACCTTGGGAAGTCTGACTTGGCCACGGCGGTCCACGCTCTGGTTACATCCCCTTTAGACTACTGCAACGCTCTATACATGGGGTTGCTTCTGAAGACTGCTCGGAAGCTGCAATTAGTCCAACGTTCGGCAGCCAGGTTACTAACAGGAGTGGGGCACAGGGAGCATACAACTCCCTTGCTGCGCCAGCTCCACTGGCTGCCAATTAGCTTCCGGGCACAATTCAAAGTGCTGGTTTTAACCTACAAAATCCTATACGGTTCTGGCCCAGTTTACTTGTCCGGACGTATTCTCCCCTATGAACTGTCAAGAGTGTTAAGATCCTCCAGAGAGGCCCTGCTCTCGGTCCCGCCGGCTTTGCAAGCGCGGCTGGTGGGGACGAGAGACAAGGCCTTCTCTGTGGTCGCCACTCGGCTGTGGAACTCTCTCCCAAGTGATGTTAGATTTGCCCCCCCCCCTGTTGTCCTTTAGGAGGCCTGGTGAAGACCTGGATGTAGAACCAAGCCTTCCCAGAATAGGCTAAGATGGGCTATTGTCTGAATGTATGACCACGTTTACAGATTGAGTGGAATTGTTTTAATGGCAATGTGGTTTTATGCTGGGTTTTTATGTATTTTAATATGTTGTTGTTGTTGTTTGTAAATTGTATAGCATTGCATTTTTGCTGTTATGCTGGTCTGAGTCCCTTGATAGAGGTGAGAAGGTCGGGATAAAAAAGTTTTAAATAAATAAATAAATAAAATAGCTCTACTTATATTTCATTGAGTCTTGCTTTGGGACATTAATGCTGTATATCACATTTTTGCATTACCCTCCTTGAAGAAATTTAGGGAATTAACATGGATAGTATCCATTTTAACATTATAGTAGAAGCAGATGCCCTGTCACAGAGTCACCCGGTGAGTGTCAAGTCTGATGATGAGTTCATAATCAGAGCTTCCTGCTTCAAGTCAGACAGTGAACTAACACTGTTTTTCAGAGATGTCTAAATGTATGTTCCCAATTTCCCAATGGATGTCAACCTCACTCTTTTTTGGTTTAATTCTTGGCATCCTGGAGTTTTCATGTTTTGATGCTAAATAACGATATACTGAAACAGTGAAATACAGTTGGTCTTCCACATTCACTGGGGTTAGTGGGACAGGACCTCCAGAAAGTGAAAAACCACAATTTTTTTGACCTGAGGGAACATTTCTCAAGGAATCGGTAGATGTTTCAATGCTGTATGGTAAAAATCTGACAGATGTTGACCCCAAAATTGCACTGAAGGACAGAGATTCTTAGAGAGAAATCCCAGTGACAACTTCCAGTGGACGTTGACAGAACATTTCAATCAAACCTCCAAAAATTAAACCTGCAAATATGGAGGGACAGATGTAAATTCTAGGAGCAAAGATGACTGCAGTCAGGAAATCAGAAGACGCTTACTTCTTGGGAGGAGAGCAATGACCAATCTCGATAAAATAGTGAAGAGTAGAGACATCACACTGACAATGAAGATTTGCATAGTTAAAGCAATGGTATTTTTTGTAGTAACCCATGGATGTGAGAGCTGGACCATAAGGAAGACCGAGCGAAGGAAGATAGATGCTTTCGAACTGTGGTGTTGGAGGAAAATTCTGAGAGTGCCTTGGATCACAAGAAGATCAAACCAGTCCATACTCCAGGAAATAATTCCCAGTTGCTCACTGGAGGGAAGAATATTAGAGGCAAAGATGAAGTCCTTTGAGAAGACATAATGAGAAGACAGGAAAGCTTGGAGAAGATAATGATGCTGGGAAAAGTGGAAGGAAAAAGGAAGAGGGGCTGACCAAGGGCAAGGTGGATGGATAGTATCCTTGAAGCCACTGGCTTGAACTTGAAGGAGCTGTGGGTGTGGTGGGCTGGTCCATCGGAGCTCTGGCATGGGCTGGTCCATGAGGTCACAAAGATTTGGAAGCGACTGAATGAAAAAACAACCACAAACTGTAAATTGTAAGCATGGAATTCATATACTGTAGAAATAACAATTATAACTGGACATCTAGCCTCATACTTTTTTAGATGGCAACTGGTGGTGCTCGGAAAATGTTTACAAAAAGCTAAACTTTGTTTATAGAGATTGCTTGGCAGAGTAAGGTGGAGAAATAGCAGAAACAGGCAGATTTAGTAGTGGATGAATAATATTCTGGAAAGGCCTAATGTGTTAAGTTGTTGGCTAAAAATAGAATGGTAAGAGTTGGGTTGTAAATCTCTCAGGTGGGTTGGTTTATAGTAAATGCATTCAAATTATTAGTTTTTAGTTATGCTGACTCATTTGCTAAATATAAGATGCCAGATTGTGGGTGTTAAAATTAGCCAAATAGAATAAAATATATATGTATATGGATTGTAAAATTCAATTAAAATACAATCTTATACATGTCTGCTCAGAGGTAATATGTATTAAATCCTATGGGACTTACTTCCAGATAAGAATGTATAAATGAAAAATGTAGGAAACGAGTGTCTTACAAATTATTCCATAGTTATCTTATTTCCTATCTACTTGTTTTTCTGTTAATTGCTTTGCAGCTGCTGAAAAACTACCACAAATGGAGAGCCGAATGTCCAGAAATGAGTGCAGATTTACGACCCTACTCTATTCTTGGATTATTGCATGAAGGTTACCATGGAGTTTTGAAAGAAAGAGACCCAACTGGCAGTAAAGTGCTCATTTATAGAATTGGTAAGTAACTTATCTTTGGGCAGCACTATACGTCTTCCTTATATTTCAAAGTATAATCCTGTATAAACTCCCATGCCATCAGCAGTGTTGACATTATGGGTGTGATCAAATAATATTGAGAAGAAGAATTCGTAACCTATCATGAATGAGCTATTTTCTACTGCAAGCGGTAGCAGCTAAACAAACTAAATTTCAGTTGATAGTTTCTTTATTGTGTCATCTGGCAGAAAGTTGTGTCCCAACCAGAGAAACCAAGAAGAAACCTTACAACCAGAACCAGTTGATTTGTGTGCACTAGCACACTGCTTATTCATGACAAACCAGAATTCCCACACGTCTCTTGTCTTATAGATTCACATGAATGCACCCTCAATTTATGTTTATAGTTTGGGAAATTATTTTTTACAAATACAGGTTGAATATCTCTTATCTGAAATCCTTGGGACCAGAAGTGTTTTGAATTTTGACTCCACAGATATTGGAATACATATTGAGATGTCTTAGAGATTGGGTCCAAGTTTAAACACCAATTTGTTTATTTTTTTATATCCATATAAGAACATAAGAACATAAGAAGAGCCATGCTGAATCGGACCTCAGCCCATCTAGTCCAGCATTCTGTATCACACAGTGGCCCACCAGTTGTACACGGGGATCTCGAGCAGCAGAAGGGAGGGCAAAACCCTGACCTGCTCCCGACCCCCACAACCAGTACCCAGGGGAAATCGTGCCTACCTCAACCAACTCCGAGGTGGCACTTGAATGTCCTTTTCAGTAACTACCGATACACTTGGTATCCATGAATCTGTCTAATCCTGCCTTGAAGTTGTCCAGGCTGACAGCTGTCACAACCTCTTCTGGAAGTGAGTTCCATAACCCAATGACCCTCTGGGTGAAGAAATATTTCCTTTATTAGTCCTAATTTTCCTACCTTGGAGCTTCAGGGAGTGCCCTCTAGTCCTAGTGTTTTGTGACAAAGAAAACAGTTTTTCTTTATTCACCTTTTCTATCCCATGCATGATTTTATACACTTCGATCAAGTCACCTCTTAAACGCCGTCTTCAAGGCTGAAAAGACCAAGGCGTTGCAACCTGGTTTCATAAGGGAGCCGCTCCATCCCTTGGATCATTCTTGTTGCCCTTTTCTGTACCTTTTCCAGTTCCGTTATATCCTTCTTAAGGTGCGGAGACCAGAATTGTACACAGTACTCCAAATGTGGCCTTACCATCGATTTGTAGAGAGGTAATACAACATTTGCTGACCTATTTTCGATTCCCTTTCTGATCATGCCTAGCATAGAATTTGCTTTTTTCACTGCTGCTGCGCACTGGGTGACATCTTCATTGAGCTGTCCACCAAGACCCCAAGATCCCTTTCCTGGTTTGTCTCGGAAAGCGTTGACCCCATCAATTTGTAGGTGTAGTTGGGGTATGATATGATATGTATAAGTGTATTATGTATATTATATACATAGCCTAAAGATAATTTTATATTCAATATTTTGGTATGTTTGTGCATGAAACAAAGTGAATTTACATTGGGTTGCTGTGGGTTTTCTGGACTGTATGACCATGTTCCAGAAGCATTCTCTCCTGATGTTTTGCTCACATCCATGGCAGCATCCAAGTGAGGTTTATATTGAACATTGTACACTGTATTTACATTAAATCATCAGAATAATAATAATAAAAAAACTTTATTTGTACCCCACCACCATCTCCCCAACAGGGACTTGGGGCGGCTTACATGAGGCCAAGCCCAACAACTCAACAACAAAATAAAATCAAAACCTAAGCAACAATATAATCAATTACATAGAACATAAACTATAGAGATACTACAAACAATATAAAATTACAATAAAATAAAACCATTCATGACACAGAACAGTGAGTGGGCCACATGTACAGATTAAAATAATAAGGATAAAAACAGGGGGTGAGATAGCAGTGGAGCGAATTATTTGTGAGGGAGAAACTCTTCCGAGATGGTGTAGCACAGCAGTTCTCGTTTGTGCCTGGAGGGCAGGGGATAGGACCTGGGGTCCCATTAGCATTAGAACCAGCGGTGCCAGAACAGGATTCAGAGGATGAGCTAGATGACTGGGGCGAAGGGCAGCTTTCCCTCAGGGGCTTCTTTCGCCCACAGAGAGCTTGGCCTGGGAAGAAATGTGTTTTGGTCCTAGTGAAGATTCAGATAACCAGGTGCAGATGGACAGCGATTCTGGGAGTTATGAACATCCGGGGGGGAGATCTTCTCAGGAGCCTCCTGGGGAAGATATGGAAGAAGGCGCATGGGAAACGACTAGGGAGGAGAGCTCTCAGGGAGATAGAAACACAGCTGTGGAGAGACAAGGTCGAACCTTTGATAGGAGACGGAACATAGAGTCTAGCAGAAGGGAATGGTCTAAGAGCATAGACCGGCCAAGGTCCGTGAGCAGCGATTGGAGACGCAGAAGCCTAGAGCGTCGGGGACCTCGGCCGAAGGATTAAGTATAGGATCCGTGGGAACGAATCCTCAGTGCTCCGGCCACGTCTCATCTGAATAGGCGTGAAGCGGAGTGGGACCACCAGCTAAGCTAGCCAGTGGTCATCAAGCCTTGCCTTGCCTTGTCCTGATCCGCCTGGTTGTGCGGAGCCTTGCCCTGTTTCCTGATCCGCAGAGTCTTGCGAAGCCTTGCCAAGCTTTTTGCCTATTTGCTACGTTACCTTGGACATTGTTACTTCAAGCCTTTTGGATTGCTTTTATATTCTATTGGACATTATTCTTTGGAACTGTTATTATTCTTCAATAAAGTAGTTAGCCTTCAGTCTGTCTCTGTGTGTGTGATTAAGGGGCTGGTCAAGTCCGTGCATCGTGACAGATGGGGTTGAGAAAAGGACCTTCATGTAAAGGGGGGAGGAGGTGTGCACTAAAAACAAATATTGAGGGTGAATAATATTATGAGATTATATGATTAATCTCTAAAAGCACAGCAGAAGAGCCAGGTTTTAAGGTTATTCTTAAAACTTTCTAAAGTGGGGGCTTGCCTAATCTCACCAAGCGGTGCGTTCCATAGGCCGGGGGGGGGCACTGAGGGAAAGGCTCTCTCCCTTGTTCCCACAAGGCAGGACTGAGATAATGGTAGGCGTGAAAGGAGAGCCTCCCCTGAAGGTCGGAGGGGTCAGGCAGTTTCATGGAGGGAGATATGGTCATGAAGGTAGGCGGGTCCCAAACCGTTAAGGGCTTTATAGGTGATAACCTGTACCTTGAATTGGGACCAGAAAATAAACGGCAGCCAATGGAGCTCCTTAAACAGGGGGTTTGATCACTCCCTGAAATTCGCCCCCCGTTATTAATCTGGCCACTGAACATTGGACAGATTGTAGTTTCCGGGCTGTCTTCAAGGGTAGCCCCATTGGCAAAGATGTCACTGTGTTAGGCCCCCAGATGGACACTTTTGGATTTTGGAATATTTTGGATTTCAGAATTTTGAATAAGGAATGCTCATACTGAAATTTATTCTGTTGTTACTGTATTTATTGTAGTTGATTGCTACAAGATATTACAATGAGAAAAAGGTAACCTGTTTTATTACTTTGTTAACTTTTTGTGGGAAAGAGGATGAGGATAATAGAATGGAAGACAATTTGACAAATTTGTATCAAAGGGCCTATAAAATGTTTTCTAAAAGTTGTGAAATGAACAATTAAACCAATAATGTAATTGTTCTTCTACTCACGATATTATTTTTGAAATATGTTATTTGTTTAAATTGTTATAAAGTAACAAGGTAACTGTTTGCAGCATGTTGTTTCCAAGCTATGTTTATGATTTATGGATTACTACATTGTCTTTTTGAGTACATTTATACTACAGTGATTAATTGCAAATTGAGATTTGCTGCCTAGATAGATTTATTTACAATGCAGATGAACACAGTGCAGTTTAATTATTTGTTAGTGGAACAGGGTTAACAAGCAGCAAATCGCGGCATAATGATTGAAGAGCTGATTAATAATTGCAATTTTTAAGATGCTGGTGTGATTACTGTTGTGTTACATTACTATTGCTTGACTGAACTGAACTGATGGACTAAGTTGCACTGGTCAGTTTGTAACCAGGAGAGTGAAGACTGAGTCTTTACTTGAGTACACATGCCTCTCTTTCTTCCATTCAGCACGATGGGATCCAAAGATGTTTACAGCATTTGATGTGTTTCGTGTAAGTCTTATCACATCTGAGCTTATCGTAAGGGAGCTAGAGACACAGCGGAATGGTGTCAAGGTTATCTTTGATCTCCAAGGATGGAGATTTGCCCATGCCTTTCAGGTCTCTCCAACAGTGGCCAAAAGGATAGCTGCTGTGCTCACAGTAAGTTCAGGTGTTTAGTTCTAGTTAAGCACCTACTTATGGTTCAATCAATTTTTTTTAAAAAAACTGACAAATTCCACATTTCATAAATTATAAATGTTGCAAAATAGTTTTAATATAATTTAATACTACAGTTTTATATGGTTTAAGAAAAGCAGTGGATATGCAAAAACCATAAATGTGATCACATTGTAATCTACCGACAGAACCGTCTGCAGCATCACACTTTCATAAGATCTAGTAACCCTTAAAATAATAGTATCAGCATTTTTGAGCAAATGAAGCATATTACACCTTCCTCAGTTATCTTTGTACCAAGCCTCTAAGACAGATCTGTGTTATCGCCATATTATTTCACAGGTCCTTCACTTTTATGGAGGTTAGGGATACAGGACTCCCATAAAAATGGGGGGAAATCTGAGAGAGAAACTCTCTAGAGATCTCTAGACCTTCCAAGGCACCTCTATAGTCAACTTCTGCCGGGCATTAATCATACAATTACGATGGCAGATATAGAGATTCCTAGAAAGGTGTTCTCTCTGTGAAACTCTGGTCTTCCAGTGTAACACTATGGTTAACTTCTGAAAAATGTTGTCCATAGAGTAACCCTGGGGAACCAGAGATTCTTAGAAAGAACATTAGTGTATAACTAACTCTATTCATAATTATATTATTTTTAAAAAGAACTTGTATAGGTTGGATCCAGATAATGGAGCTCTCCAAAGGAGATAGGGAAGCAGGATTTGTGCTTTGTCCTTCCTACTGTACCTTTTGTAAAGGTGTCCTGGAGGACCAGAATAACCTCTGAAGCAGCATAAGGAGAACAACCTAGGTTGTGGGGGCTAGGAGCTATACTAGGAGCAAGATAAGTGTGGGCTATAGGCCACAAGCAGGGATCCATGGACTTCTCAAGTGTCACATGTGACCTGATGCCTACCTGTGACTTATCATGACAAGCTGTATCATGTAGTAGAGTGTCCTGTGTTGGAAGTAGAATACCATCTATTTAAAATATGTCACTTGTTTTCTAAGTGCCGTCCCTATGTATTTAAAAATGCAAGTGTGTCTATGTGTAGGAAATTGTTCTGTATTTTGCATATTCTGACAATTGTTCAGGTTGGGTCAAGTGGATAACATCATAATTACAAAAATAGAATCTTGCATTATGCTTCCTTTCTCATTCTTCCTCTTGGCAGGATTCCTTCCCTCTCAAAGTCCGAGGTATCCACTTGATTAATGAGCCTTTGTTCTTCCATCCCGTCTTTACCATAATTAAGCCATTTCTCTCTGAAAAAATCAAGGCACGGGTGAGTGAATGTGAACATTTTTTCCCTTAGAAATTCAAGCATTAAACCTCAGTTGACTTTAACAGGATTACAATAAATGTGAGAAGAGCAGGAGGCCAGCTCTACATTTCTGCTGCTCATTTCATCATGGTTCACATACAGGGAACAACCTCCTGGAAAAAAAGAGATTCTGCTGTTCTTGGAGGCTTTTTAAATTGTTTGGAAGGAGAGCTTGTTTGAAAAATGAAGCCCCTTTTAAAGAAGTTACTTCTCATGTGCAGGGGGTGAGAAATATGCAAGGAGTGGGCCAGGGCTAGCATATCTTCCCTGATTGCATTCCTCGTACATTGTCTTTAACTCTACACAAACTATTTCCAAACAATTATACTGGGACCTCCAGATCAATGAGTTCTAGATTCACAAATTCATCTGAACGCAGATTACAATGCCCCATATTATTAAATGGCAGTGACATGAATGTGGATACAGTGAAGCATGCATGTTCATGTTGCCACCAATTATTAATATGGAATGAGATCATCCTCCTTTTTGGTATTTGCATGGAGTCCTGGAAACAAACTGCCACAGATAAGATTGGCACACTGTATCTCAAATCAGTTGTCTATTAACTAGCAGTATTACTTTGAACAAACAGTATCATTTAACATTTAGTTGTGGCCAGCAATGTGCTAGGCTATTCTGATTGGGAAGGGTCTGCAAATGCCTTAAATACAATGTTGTCTTTCAATTGATTGATGGATTGATCGATCAATTGATTTTATATCTTGCATTTCTCCCAGCATGGGATTTAAGGCAGCATACAACATTTTAAAAACACAGTATAGTTTCTAAAAATACACTTCAAATAAAATTTAAAACACAATTTAACTGACTTTGATTTTTCAAACACTCTGAAAACAGCATTTAAAAGAAATTTAAAACAAACTAAAGGATTTACCACCCACTAAAGGATTTACCACCCACTTCTTTTAAAGGTTCTTATCTGTTGCAGCCAAATATCTCCTTAAATAAAAATGCTTTGATTGCATAACTAGGCCTTGGTGGATGGAGACCTCTGCCTTCCACCCAGGAAGTTACAATCAATCGAGTTCCAGAAATCCCTTCTCCACCTTGCTAATAGCTAGTGCTCATTCCCTTCTGGCTATTGCCATAATCACATGCTTATAAGGAACTTGGCTTCATAGTTCACTGTGAATGATATAGAAATGAGTGAGAGGAGTAGCTTTGACCTGCAAAAGTAAAATTTAAGGGGAAAGAAAATCTCTCTCCCTTTCCAATGGGCTTTGCTGAAGCCATGAGCTGCTTTTTGTGTTTTCTCCAAGGAAGAGAAAGCAGTCTTTGTTCACCTCACTCTTCCCTTAGTTCTGCCTAGTTTGTAGGGAACTTGGCAAAGAGTGACTGTTCTCTTCCTCTTCCCAGTGGACTCAACAGAAGTCAGAAGCAAAGTCACTGCTTTTACAAAAGTCTGGCAAGGACTCAGAGAAAACATAGCCTTCAAATGTATCAATGTGTACCACAGAATGAGCACCTGCTGCTACTTTTGAACAGTCTTCAGATATTAAAAGCAAGCAGTCCTTGAAATATTAAAAGCAAGCAGTCCTCTAAAGCCCACTTAACATTATGTCTACTGTGTACTAGAGACTGCTTATTCTATCCTAATTCGCAACAAGAAGTTTGTGTCTGTCAATCATAGAAGCATCCAGAGAGGGTACAGATTAGATGCTGGAATGTAAATGATGCCAGATTCCTATTATGTAAAGTATGGATTTGGGTAAAGAAATAATACTTTTGTTTCTAAAAGCGCTTCACACCAACCTTTGACTCTTTATATTGGAAACCTGTTGGCTGGGAGAGGACCAGTGTTGGAGAGTGAGAATGGAAAGAGCACAGTCGTTTGTTTTCAAACTCACCCATTTCATCATCTCTTCCCATGTTTTTATGAGTTTGAAACTGAGTCATTCTCAGACACAGCCCTGCCAGCTTTAGATCTCATGTACTCTTGCATTTCTTCATGATTGAAAAAGGTATTAATGTACATATTTCCTTACAATTACTGGTATTTGATGATTTCAACTGTAACATTTAATTCTCGTATTAACTAAGGTGATTGCCTTAGCAGTTCTTTAATTTGCAGTTCGTATTCCTAAAATGCCTTTTGGATTATGGAATAAAGCAGGCAAGCATGTAAACCGTTCATCTCCTTGCAGATCCACATGCACGGCTGTAACTATTCCCAGAGTCTCCAGCAGCATTTTCCAGCCAGCATTCTTCCAGAAGAATATTGTGGTCAGGCAGCTTCCATGGAGGAGCTTTCCAAAGAATGGACTGACTTCATTCTGGAATCTGAAAGTTATCTTCAGAGCATTTCTCTGCTTGGGTAGTACATTAAACAGGCAGAAAATGTTTTATGGGAGAACATAATTGCTAATGATTCAGAGGGAGCAGAGAATGAAGGAGGGAAAATTAATCCCATGGGTCTCTGGAGCCAAGATTCTGAGCTGATTCATATGCACGTTGGCTCCGCCTCTTCACAACTTGTTGAGCAACAAATACAGGTGGAGACTTGCCTTAGATCATTTGAAATGTCTATCTCAGAACAAAAGAAAGTGAAAAATTATTTTACATTTAGCACTAAGGGGATATCTTCTTCCTAGAAAGCTCTATGCAAGTCCGTATCACTGAACTGCAATGCTTTGCGGGAGCCAGAGCTTGGAAAGGTTACTTTTCTTGACCACTGACCATACTGCCTGGGTGATTCTAGAAGTACTAACCCCAAAAGACATATTTTCCAAGGTTAGACCAAAGGTTTATCTACTGCAATGGTCTTCCAGGGACCACTTTCAAAAAGCAGGGTAACGTGGCAACAATGCCCTCCTACTTACTTTAATATCTTGTTCTTTAAATCTGAGAACTATATATGCATAGCAGGGATAGACCAAGTTGATGTAATGCAGTCCAGTTTTTTTAAGGCAGTCTAAACTGGAGGCCTTTTCTGCTAACAAATTCCATATGTTCAATATAGTTTGTGTAAAATAATTGTCTCTTTTCTCTGGATTAAGCTTGCTGCCTATCAATGAAGCTACATTTGGGATATTGGAGAGGATGAAATATCAGTGAAGGTGCATTTGGGATCCTGGAAAGGGATTGAACTTCTTTATAATTTGGAAGGGAAGGTCTGGGAACCAATTTCCTGTATATGTGATGCCCTAAGACTGCCAAAAGTGCCTTATAATAAAATATATATGCAATCTATTCATCTTCACTAAGAAGTAACACTTCTTTACAGAACTTTTTTTCAGCCTTTCTGAGTATAATTCTGTTATTTGGTTCTAATTTAGTGAGACCTCCTGCTGGTAAGCAAGTGAATAAGAGTGCAGTCTTAGGCCCCATCTACACTGATCATTTAATCCCTTGAAGCTAGCTTCAAGTTGTGGCAGCAAGACAACAACCCCCCAACAAAAGCTTGCAAAAGAATGCCTGCAGTGTGCACCAATGTTCTGTGGTTTGTGTAATTGTCATCTGGGCCTCAAACTGATTCCGGGATTTTTATATAATCATTAGTACAGTGAAACCACTTTCTTCAATACTGGTTTGAAACTGCACTAAATGATCAGAATAGATGAAGCCTTATTTGCTCTTTCATGGTATAAATTGGCCATGGTCAACAACTAAATGTGATTTTTGGAAGCCATTTGGGCAGCAAAACACCATAGTCATTGTTTTACAGCTGTTAACGACACCTGCACAGGTAATCTTTCAGGTGCAATTAGAGTCTACCACCTTCAGCCCACTCATTCTGTCAAATAATAATAATAATATAATTTATTTGTAGACCACCCTATCTCCTCAAAAGGGACTCAGGGTGGTTTCCAACATGTATGGTAAGCATTCAATGCCAAAAAAGGAAAAAACATTCAAACAAATAACATCAGGCCAGACCATATTGAACAATATAAAAACAACCTAACTTTAAACTTAATAATAGACATGGATGGATGTTACTGTGAGGAAATTCTTCATAAATGTTTGTTTTCTAAAAACACACTTAAACAAATTATCAACATAAAATCCCTTCCTGAGTGCTCTAAGGAACCAGATCCTGCTTGGATGGAAGCCCACCAACAAAAAACAGGTGCTGTAGGTTGTATTTTAGAGGAAGGAAATAAAAATACATCTCTGAGTATTATTTGCCTAAGAAAGCCAATGGAATTAATGGGGCTGCCATAAGTCAACAGGTAACTAGAAGGCATATACACATAATAAAAATGTCTCCGCTAAAAATATTAAAATATGCAGATATTTTGTAATTAACACTGTGATGTTAACTGAGAGCCTTTTTAGCTGAAAAGTGGGATATACATTTTCTAAACAAAAATAAAATAATACATTTCTTCTAATTGTCTTCTATGTGTACAGTAAGTGAACAGTGAATATTTTATAGTTTGTAATTTACTTGTATTTTGTAACTAGATATATATATTTAGAATAAAAACTGAGCATTATAAGCACACAAAAAAACATAAACGGTGCATATAGTTTTGCACCTAGCATTTTTATCTTTTCACCTAGAATACAATACAGGCAGTCCCCAACCAAGTTACAAACAAGATAGGTTCTGTATGTTTGTTCTTAACTTGAATCTGTAAGTAAGTCAGAACAGGTACATTTCTAAAGTGTAACTCCAGAGATAGACAGACAGACATAGCTAGCAAGCTTTGGGGTTAAAACGCAGGTGGTGTTTGTTTTGCTGTCTATGCCCCTCTTCAGAAAATTTCACCTCACTTTCTGGGCCCTTCCACACAACCATATAACCCAGAATATCAAGGCAAAAAAATCCCACAATAAATGCTTTGAACTGGGTTGTCTGAGTCCACACTGCCATATATCCCAATTCAAAGCAGATAATGTGGGATTTTCTGCCTTGATATTCTGCTGTGTGGAAGGGGCCTCAGTCCCTGTGATAATATGATATTGGGAAAAAAGTGGCTTGTTGTGGAAACAAAGATGGGTGATAAGGCTTCAATGGAGATCCCTTTTCCAGGAGTGAACTTCCTTTCTGAAGGGTAGATTTCTCACCCCGTTCTTAACTAGATGTTTGTAACTTGGGGACTGCCTATTTTCAAACTTATGAGAGATTTGTGATTTGTTTTAGGAAACCAAAAAAAAATGGATTCATTTGTACTCTACATCTTGGGTAACCACTTTATATATCTTACAATGTTGATTTCTGGCCCTAACATTTCATAGAGTTCTATTTATAAATACTTCCCTTTGGTCATCAGGTATACTAGATCAGAACTTTAAGGTGGTACAAAGCTTTTGTTGAGATTCTTGACATCTGTAAATTTTCATTTTAATTATTTCCTTAATTAAAGGCAATAATTAAAATGCATACACAATATGGAAAGTAACACGCCAGAAGAAAACATTTAACTTTGAAGAAAAAGAAACTGCAGTAATATAATATATTGCATCTATGTGAGTATACTTACACGCCTTCTTTAAAAAATAATTAAATAAATTATATATTATAAAAATCTAGTTTTATGTAATTTTGTATCCTTTATTAAAGAAATTATTTTTTTCCAATGATCTTAGCTGTCCTGTCATGTATGTGTTTGACTCAACACGCATAATATTGAAAGACAATGTTATTTCAAAACAAATTATTATTTCCCATTGTTACTTCTAATAGTAGTAAAAATTACATTGCATTTCCATCCAGACTTTTTTCAAAAGCGAGAAGAACATATTGGGATGCAGCTTGTTTAAAAAATGTTACGTTTGCAGTGGGTTGTATAAAATATAAATATGAAAAACCACTCCTTCCTTAGAAACAGGTAGGCCTTGACATATGGTCTTACTTCTCTTATCTCATGGTATTGGTTCAGTCTTTGGGGATGTCTGGGTGGATCTCCCCTGATTCATTACACTATGTAATACAATTTGAAAAAAATTAACATTTATTTCCAACATCTGTACCTCGTTCTGCTCAACTCCCGAAGGGGGACTCAGGGCTGCTTACAACGGCAACAATTCAATGCCAACACATACAAAATACATACACAATATATCACAATGTTACATATTAAATAAAACCATTAAGTTAAAAACCATGTAATAACATTATTAACAACCATGTAGCCAAATCCAATAACATTCAGTGTCCCAAGACTTTGTCAGAGCCTGTCCATTGTCAGTTCACGTAAACATTGCAATCATTATCAAGCCTGCTCCTCAAATGCCTGGCCCCATGATTTAAGCTTCTTCCTGAAGGAGAGGAGTGATGGAGCTAACCTAATCTCGCTGGGAAGGGTGTTCCAGACAGAGGGGGCCACCACCAAGAAGGCCCTGACTCTCATCCCCACCAAACACATTTGCAAAGAAGGCAGGACTGAGAGCAGGGCCTCCCCGGATGATCTTAAAGTGCGAGGCGAGACATAGAGGGAGATATGTTTCCCCTTGACATTAGGTCTAGTCATGTCCAACTGTGGGGGGCGGTGTTCATCTCCAATTCTGCCGCCCTTAGATTGTGGAAGGACCTGCCAGAAGATCTCCTACTGTAGCGGTAACTTGGAGTCCCAGAACTCCGAAGGCAATACCTTTTGTGCTAGGCTGCCTGTTTCTAGCGAGCGCAAGGACGGATGATGTGACAATTTTACTGCGATTCAGGAAACCAGCTTTATTTGCATGACATCAGCTGATGGGCCTGCCCTCTTTGCGGAACGATGCCGCTGGAAGACAGAACCCTGATCTTTCCCAGTAAACAGATTTTATACAAACAATGGCGACAATATTTCAGTCCCTCCCTTCTTCATGCATTGTTACTGGCTAGCATTCATGAACCCATATTACTCTATTCAATTAAACAAAGCATTCTCAGCATCTCAATCCTATTTGCTGACAAACGTTGCGCAGTGTAAATTTCCATCTTTCTTCTATGTTATCTGCCTATGTGCAGACTGTACTTGAATCGATACATTTGCTATCGAGTTCCCACTGGAAGCCTGCCAAGTGGAAACCTCATTTGCCATGCGCGTCTCCTAACCCAATTGCTAACTTTGTAAACAAACGCACATGGTGAATGCTAAGCCAATCAAGACTGTTTTTTATCTAGAGGCACATGATGTTCTCTGGGCTAATCACAGCCTGTGCTTGTGTGGACCAATCAGAGTGATTAATTCTCGAGCTGTTGTTGGCAAGCTGACTCCACTATTCTGAGCCTATGCTGTAGCACTTTCTCCTGGCGTTTTTTCTGTTAAAGCATCAATTTCCCCTTTACTACAGCTGAATCTGCTGTTGGAATTCAAAACTCAACTGAAGGCCTATCTCTTCCAATGGACCTACTCAGTCAGTTACAAACTGTAAATTTTAAATTCACATTGTATTTGTATTTTGATCAGCGCTGGATTTACCACTGAGCTTAGGTGTGCTAAAGCACAGGGTCCTGTTGGCCATGATGGCCCATCTTCCTACCCCCAAAAAACAATGTTTAAGATGGATTTTGCTTATGTGATGTAATTCTAAATTTGAAAGCATTCTGCTTCAGAGCATTTTGAGACATAGAATTGATTGTGTATGGGTAAAAAGGTAAAGGTTTCCCCTGACATTAAGTCTAGTCAAGTCTGACTCTGGGGTGGTGGTGCTTATCTCCATTTTTAAGCTGAAGTATTGTCCATAGACACCTCCAAGGTCATGTGGCCAGCATGACTGCATGGAGTGCCATTACCTTCCTACAGAGGCAGTACCTACTGATCTACTGACACTTATGTACATGTTTTTGAACATGTTTTCGAATTTCGGTCAGGAAGTTCAGTAGCTCAAGGGTTTAACCCACTGCACCACCGGAGGTCTTATCCACTTTAATCCACTTTAAATGCCGTGGCTGCCTCCTGCAGAATTCTGGGGTTTGAAGTTTAGGAGGGGCCTTTAAACTGCTCATTCAGAAAAGCCCTGGCCTTCCCTAAACTACAAGCCCTAGAATTCTGCAGATGGCAGACACTGCATTTAAAGTGGATTAAAGCAGATAAATGCTGATTAGCTGTGGCTTTCGGTTTGCTGACATAGTTTCTGAACCCCCCCCCCAATAATTACACTATGTAACCCCCTGGTGGCACAGTGGGTTAAACCGCTGAATGTCTGAACTTGCTGGTCAAAAGGTTATTATTTATTATTTTATTTAAAACTTTTATACCCCGACCTTCTCATCTTCGAAGAGGGACTCAGACCGGCAAACAGCAAGTATTCAATGCTAACATTTAAAATCTAAAACATTGTAAATTTACAATAAAATTATCAAATACAAATACAATAAATACATTTAAAAAGCCTTTCGCCAAAGTAAAATTGAGTCCAACTCAATCCGTATATTCGGTCCGTATCTAGTGGTTAGCGACCTTAGTTGATTTGCGATCTCCTTCAATCTGCGAAGGCCTCATTGCACAGTCACGTTTTCACCAGCTTCCTAAAAGTCAGGAGGGAGGGGGCGGATCTGATCTCATTTGGGAGGGAATTCCACAGCCGGGGGGCCACCACAGAAAAGGCCCTGTCCCTTGTCCCCACCAGATGCGCCTGCGAAGGTGGTGGGATCGAGAGCAGGGCCTCTCCAGACGATCTTAACACTCTTGATGGTTCATGGGGAGAATACGTTCAGACAGGTAAACTGGACCTGAACTGTATAGGTTGACGGTTCAAATCCAGGAAGTGGGCTGAGCTCCCGCTGTTAGCTCCAGCTTTTGCCAACCTAGCAGTTTGAAAACATGCAAATGTCAGTAGATAAATGGGTACTGCTCCGGTGGGAAGGTAACGGCACTCCATGCAGTCATGCCGGCCGCATGACCTTGGAGGTGTCTAGGACAATGCCGCTCTTTGGCTTAGAAATGGAGATGAGCACCAACCCCCAGAGTTGGACACATTGGATTTAATGTCAGGGGAAAACCTTTACAGGGTTCCCTCGCTACTTTGCGGTTTGCTTATTGCGGACTCGCTGTTTTGAGGATTTCAAAAAATATTAATTTAAAATATATATCATGGTATTTTTGCTGTTTTGTGGGGTTTTGTCACCGATGCTTTCCAAGGCCCTTTCCCTCCTCAGTCCTCCCTCCCTCCAGCTTTGAAGGGCCTTTCCCTTCTTTCCTTCACTTTATTTTAAGTTTATGAAGACTTAAAATAGTGTATAACTACTAAAATAATGTATAAATATTAAAATAAACAGAGTGTCCCTACATCGCGGTTTTTCACTTCTTGCGGGAGGTCCTGGAACCAAACCCCTACAATAATAAGTGAGGGAACACTGTACCTTTATCTAGAGTGGATGAATGTTCAGGTGTGATGAGGCCCTCCCTCTTGAACCTGAGAGTCAGATCTGCAGAGCTTCGGTCCCTGGCTTGACTAGTTTATTTATTATTATTTATTTAAAACTTTTATACCCCGGCCTTCTCACCTCCAAAGAGGGACTCAGACCAAGAAATACAATTAAAAAGCCTTTCGCCAAAGTAAAATCAAGTCCAGCTCAATCCGTATATTCGGTCTGTATCTAGTGGTTAACGACTTCAGTCGATTCGCGATCTCTTCCTTCATTCTGTGAAGGCCTCATTGCACAGCCGCTTCCTAAAAGTCAGGAGGGATGGGGCGGATCTGATCTCATTTGGGAGGGAATTCCACAGCCCCAGGGGGGGGGCACCAAAGAAAAGGCCCTGTCCCTCGTCCCCACCAGACGCACCTGCGAAGGTAGTGGGATTGAGAGCAGGGCCTATCCAGATAATCTTAACACTCTTGACGGTTCATAGGGGAGAATACGTTCGGACAAGTAAACTGGGCTGGAACCGTATAGGGTTTTGTAGGTCAACACCAGCACTTTGAATTGAGCTCGGAAGATAATTGGCAGCCAGTGGAGATGGCGCAACAAGGGAGTTGTGCGCTCCCTGTGCCCTGCTCCCGTTAGTAATCTGGCTGCTGAACGCTGGACTAATTGCAGCTTCCGGCCAGTCTTCATAGGCAACCCCACGTAGAGAGCGTTGCAGTAGTCCAGGGGTGCTCACACTTTTTCAGCATGGGAGCTACCATATGAAGAACCAAGTTTAAAATATCACCTGGCGAGCACGCGTGTGCGTGTGCACCCACTCCTGCTGCCACCTTCCATCCGCACGGGGCTTCTTTCTTTCTCAGAAATATAAACAATGGACATGCTAAAATACACCCAAGCACCCAATTCTCCCTCCCTGCCATTTTCCCACAGATATAATCAGGCAGAAAGTAAACAGAGACCTGGTAGCTGCAAAGCCATTTGTTTCTCAGAAATATAAAGAATGGGACATGCTAAGATACACACAGGCACCCATTTCTCCCTCCCTGCCATTCCCCCACAGATATAATCAGTCAGAAAGTAAACAGAGAGACCTGGTAGCTGCAAAGCCATTTGTTTCTCAGAAATATAAAGAATGGGACATGCTAAAATACACACGGCACCCATTTCTCCCTCCCTGGCATATATACACAGATATTATTAGGCAGAAAGTAAGAAGACCTTTGTGCTTCAATTTGGACAGGAAATGGCTCCCAAAGCGTCCTTTTTTCCTTCTCCGTCATTGCTCCTCTTGACGCGCCGCCTGCTCGCTCCAAGCGCGCCTGAGACTCCAAGAGGGAGAATGGGCTGTTTTGCGCATGCACGCGGGCCAGCTGAGCACCGCGTCATCCAATGCCTCCCTCCTCCTTTGCTCTGTGACGACTCTGAGAGGCTGGAGAAGGAGGGAGGGAGGGGGAAAGCAGAAGAGCCAAAGAGGCAGCGGGTGTGGATGCCATCGCGTCATCTACGTTGCCCCCTCTTTTGCCCTTCTGCATTCCTCCTCTCTCCGTCCTTCTCCTGCCACTCACAGATGTCACAGAGCAAAGGAGGAAGGCGGTGTTGGATGACGTGGTGCTCAGCTTGCCTGCGCGCATGCGCAGAAGTGCCCATTCTCCCTCTTGGAGTCTCAGGAGTATGCAGGGGCACGTGAAGAGGACCAACAGCGATTGACCTGGTCAGGGGCCTAAAGATCACCTGGATGAGGCCCAAAGAGCACCCGGGTGATCGCGATCACCCTCCTGGGCACCCCTGCAGTAGTCTATATGGAATGTAACCAGAGCGTGGACCACCGTGGCCAAGTCCGACTTCCCAAGATATGGGTGCAGCTGGCGCACAAGCCTAAGCTGTGCAAAAGCTCTCCCGGCCACCGCCAAGACCTGGGGTTCCAGGCTCAGCGCTGAGTCCAGGATCACTCCCAGACTGCGAACCTGCGCCTTCAGGGGGAGTGTAACCCCGTCAAACACAGGCTGTAACCCTATGCCCTGTTCGGCCTTACGACTGACCAGGAGTACCTCTGTCTTGTCTGGATTTAGTTTCAATCTGTTCGCCCTCATCCAGTCCATGACAGCAGCCAAGCACCGGTTCAGGACTTGAACAGCCTCCTTAGTAGCAGGAGGGAAGGAGTGACAGAGCTGGACATCATCTGCATACATGCTAGGAGTTCATGTCCCAAAGAGAACTTTTTCAAACTCTCATTTTCGAGAAAAATTGAGATAAAAACGGAAGAAACCCAACACATTTTCACACCCACATGCACACACACCACCTCCCGTTGTGCTACTGCCGGCATTTATGACGCAAGGGCCACACGTCAGCTGCGACGTTTCTAGTCCCCAGCCTCCAGGAAGCTGTTTCAGAGCAGTGTCTTTGGGGTGTATTCCCCCTTTCCGCCAGGAGGAGGCGCTCGCCGGCAGCCCTTTTTGCCGCACGGAGACGCGCCGCGGTGTGATCTCCTTATTTGTCGCCAAGGATGAGCCAGGTCTTCCAGGAAGAAGCGCCCCAGGCGCCACCCGCGTCCTTTTTCGAGCCCACCCCCCGGAGAACTACGTTTCCCAGCATGCAGTGGGCGGCGCGGGGAGAGGGAGCTGGCCAGCAGCCTCCCTGAGCGCGGCGAGGTTGGCAGAGCGGCGCGTCTCCGGGCTGGCTCTCTCTACCTGGGCGGATGGCGAGGGCGAAGGTCTCCGGGCTGGCCGTGGGCGCCCTCCTCGGCCTCCTCTTCTGCGCCTCGGCCTCTTCTCTGACCTTGCGGCGGAGCGAGAACCAGAGACCCATCGTGGGTGAGGCTCCCGGGGAAGGAGAGCGGGTTGGGAAAGGGAGGCTGTCTCTGCAAGCTGTGCTTGCCAGTCCAGGCGCCCAGGGCTTGGGAAGGGAGGCCAGGCGCCCAGGGGGACACCTGTGCACCTCTTGCCTTGGCCAGGCTTCCTGGAGCTGGGTCTGCGGTGGATCTCTCTGCAGAGCAGCCTTCCCCAGACTTCTGCCTGCCTGCCAGGGGTTTTGGACTTCAGCTCTCAGCATTTCTGACTGTCGGCTAAAGCAGGCATGGACAAACTTTGGCCCTCTTTCCAGGTGACTTCAACTCCCACCATCCCTCACAGCCTCAGGTCCCCTCCTTTTAACAATGTTTGGGGCTGGGCTAGAACTGGTCATTCTCAAAGGCTTGTTGAAGCCACCAGGTCTTCAAGCTCTTAGGAAAGCAGGGGAGGGATGGGGCCTGACTTATTTCCCTTGGAAGGGGCATTCCAGAGGTGGGGGGCCACCACCGAGAAGGCCCTCTCTCTCGTCCCCACCAACCAGGCTTGTGCCGGTGGTGGAAGCGAGAGGAGGGCCTCCCCGGAGGATCTTTAGAGTTCGCACCCTTTCATAGAAGGAGATGTGATTGCAAAGATAGGTGAGGCCCGAACCGTTTAGGGCAGGGGTGCTCATTAGGTAGATCACGATCTACTGGTAGATCGCGTAGGGCATCCTGGTAGATCGCAGGCAGGGTGGGAGGAAGGCTCAGTTCCGCCCGCAGGCTCCTGGCGCCGCCCAGGTGCAAAAGGAGGTTGGACTAGATGGCCCTTGGAGATCTCCTCCTATTCTAGGAACCCATTATTATTATCATCAGAGGCTGAATGGCCATCTGTGAGGAATGCTTTGATTGTGTTTTTCCCTTATGGCAGAAGGACTTGATGGCCCTTGGAGGTCTCCTTCTACTCTAGGAAGCTGTTGTTGTTACTATTAGTAGTAGTAGTAGTAGCAGCAGCAGAGGCTGAATGAATATCATCATCATTATTATTATGAATAAATTCAGGGGCTTATTATACTCACATTTAGTTGAATTCAGTCTTAAAATATATTATATGGCTCTCACTGAAATACATTTCCAAATATTTTGCTTTTATGGCTCTCTGATTAGTGGGTAGGTAGATCATTTTGACTTGGTTGTTTTATAAGTAGCTCGCATGCTGAAAAAGTGTGAGCACCCCTGGTTTAGGGCTTTATAGGTCATAACCTGCACCTTGAATTTGGCTTGGCAACTTATCGGCAGCCAATGAAGCTGTTTTAATAGGGGCGTTGTATGCTCCCCATAGTTTGCTCCAGTAAGGAGCCTGGCCGCCGCCCATTGTACCAACTGAAACTTCCAGGCCGTCTTCAAGGGCAGCCCCACATTGAGTGCACATTTTGGTTATTCCCCCTCCCCACTTCCCATTTCATTAACTGTGGGTAGGTTCTTACAGATGGCCAATTCTCTCACACTGGAAGTGACTTGCAGTTTCTCTAGTTGCTCCCGACCAAGGGGAAAAAATCCCATGAAATTTGGGAGAAATGGTTTTAATCATTCAACCCACCTTCTACCCCTGTAAAGTGGAATGAACTAGCCTCTCTCTAGGACCTTCTAGTGGCCTTGGACCTGTAATGGGAAAAGATGGTGCAAGACCTACTTTTCAAGTGAAACATGCTGGTCATTTGGCCCTGGCTGGTGGCTTGCTTGCTAACTGTAATCATATTTTTTTCATTTGTCATCCGCCCCTTCTCATGACTCAGTGTAGGGCAGAACACCGTTAAAACACATTGCCATAGAATACATACCACAAAATACTTCTATGAAAATACATAGTGCAAGAGTTATAATACAATACAAATGCATAAATCAACATCAGTACTGGATGTAGGAAAATGAGGCCTTGTGCTAGTTAAGTTATGTGGCCCTGTACTTGGGCCCTGAAGGAGGTAGGTCCAGTAGGCCTACAATGCCTGCTTTGTGGCCCCCTGGTGGCACAGCAGTTTAACCACTGAACTTGCTGACCAAAAGGTTGTAAGTTCAAATCCAGAGAGTGGCGTGAGCTCCTGCTGTTAGCCCCAACCTAGCAGTTTGAAAACATACAAATGTGAATAGATCAGTAGGTACCGCTTCTGTGGGAAGGTAACGGCACTCCATGCAGTCATGTTAGCCACGTGACCTTTGAGGTGTCTGCGGACAACGCCGGCTCTTCAGCTTAGAAATGGAGATGAGCACCCCCCCCCCCCCAAAGAGTCGGGCTGGACTAGACTTAATGTCAGGGGAAACATTTACCTTTTTACCCATACAGTATCAACTCTCTGTCTCAAATTGCTCTGAAACAGAAGGCTTTCAAATTTAGAATTGCACCACATAAGCAAGATCCATCATAAACATTGTTTTTTGGGTAGGAAGATGGGACCCGCTGGCTAATAGGACCCTGTGCTTAAGCACACCTAAGCTCAGTGGTAAATCAAGCACTGATCAAAATACAAATACAATGTGAATTTAAAATTCACAGTTTGAAACTAACTTGGTAGGCCTGCCAGAAGAGATAGGCTTTCAGTTGAGTTTTGAATTCCAACAGCAGATTCAGCTGCAGGAGATCTTCTGGCAGGTCCTTCCACAATCCAAAGGCAGGTGATGAAAAGGTTCTCTGTGTGGACCATGGTGTCCAGGTGCCATATAGCCATGAATCTACCATATCTGCTTCCTTGGTCAGACTGTGGGTGTGTGTACCTTCCAAGCTGCCTGGTGAATAATGGGGACCTCATGAATTTTTTTTGTTAGGTGGCTTCAGTTCACCTAGAAAATTATGGTGATTTTGTGAATTTAATTCTAATTGTCGTGTGCCTTCAAGTCATGTGGCAAATTATAGTGAACTCATTAATTGCATGTTATTGCTGATTGCCTTCAAATTGTTTCCAACTTATGGGGACTCTTAGGATGTAGCATGAGGTTTTCTGGGGCTGAAAGTGCATAACTCACCCAAGCAGGGAATTTAACCTTGGTCTCCGGACACCTAGTCAAATGATCAAACTGCTGCATCAAACTCAGTTCAGTAGAACCCCATTGGGTAAACTCACATTGGGTAAGGCTCTCTGTTGTGTTCGGGTGCAAAAAGACACGGAGACATCATTGGAGATGAGAGACCTGCCATTTCTTGGGACAGGCCCTTTTTATTCTATTCTACCAGCATTAGGGTACTTTCCAAGCTCTTGACCTTATATTGTGATTGGCTCATCTATGCCACGTCGCCTTGCCTGATAATCAGCAGATAAGCTCGTGTGCAGGGGTTTTCCCGACCTCTAAATGACCTAATTGTGTTCTATATTTACCAGGAGCATGCACATATGTCATAAGCATGGTTTGCAGATATATGCTACAGCTCTCTATAAATTTCATAGTGTTTTCTTAGGTAAGGAATGTTCAAATTACCATCACCTTCTTCTGAAATATAGCTTCCAGCACCAGGTAGACCCCCATCCAAGAACTAACTAGGCCTGACCCTACTCGGCTTCTAAGTTGGAAAGGTTCTGTTGCCTTCACAGGGTATTTAGGCTCCATATCTAGGGAAATAGTAACTTCTTCTTTCAGGTAAGAAGGCTCAGGTGGAAAGAGAACAATATATAAGGTACCCTCTTAGTCTTTGATGTTGACTCAAGAGGGAGGTTGCACTGTATAAATCTTTATCCCTGTGTGTACACATTTTGTCCACTGCTGGCCAGAGGGTGCTGTTTAGTTTCATTGGCTTCCTGGAGTGCTTCTTTCTGTCCAGACTGGTAATTTGCTTTTAGGGAGATCCAGAGAAAGCCTCACATTGAGATACACACACACACACACACACACACACACACACACACACACACACACTTAGGAATAAGTCCTAGGTATACGTACACATACTTAGGAATTCAGTGAGATTTATTCCAGGGTAAATATGTAGAGAAGAGCCAGTGTTGTATAGTGATTTTGGCATTGCTGGACTACAACTCCGGTGACCAGTGTTCAATTCTCCACTTAGTTCAGTGGAACTCCATTGGGTAAGTCACACACTCTCAGCTCCAGAAACCTAGTAACAGGGTCTTGGGGTCACCATAAGTCAGAATCTACTTGAAGACGTACAACAAAAACAACAACAACATATAAGTATAGGGAGTCACAGCCTCTGTCCTCAATCTATAATATTGATTGTATTCTCTGTGGCAGTACCTATGCCTTTTCATATTACTATACTAATATGACATGTTGAGGAGGAAGGGTAAGTAATTATCAAGCCATTTTGAAATCATATATATGTAATTGCCAACATATTTACTTCTTAAACATACCTTCTCTCATTAGTCAGAGTTGGAAAGTTGTGGTTTTTGGTTGTTTTTTTAAAAGTTATTTTCTGTTCTTCATTGTAGCATTGGTGAGTAAGCTGTTGCCATCATTCATTATACTACTGAAAATAATAACCTGTTGTGTATATTTTGAGATAAACCCATTAGTACCTATAAGAGAATGTCATTAAAGCTGAGAAAGTCCTATCAAAGTGCATTTAAAAGGTTACCCCATGTAACTAGTTAAATGTCACTGTAACATTATGTTAACAGTTTCTCATGTCGCTCTTGACACACAAAAAATAGGTTAGCATAATGTTCATAGGATTATGGACTAAGTTTTAAAACATAAAATACTTTTAAAACAATCCTTGTAGAAATGTAGTGTGATGACAGTTGCAGAGATTTACAGAATGGTAGTCTGTAATTTGCAAGGTACGACACACTTTTGATCATTTTAGCTAGAATTCAGTATTGCAGTTATGGATTTCAAGCCTGGAGTTCTGGATCTGTACCTGATTCATATTCACAAAGTGTATGCATTCTTGTTCATGGCTGCTGCACCCTCATCAACAGAATCAACAATGTTCACAGTGGCTGATGCCCACTCAGGCTAAGAGATAGTTCTTAGATAGCTGTATTTTAACTATGGCTACATCTACACTTTAGAATTAATGTAATTTGATACCATTTCAACTGCTATGGCTCAATGCTATGGAATCATGGAAATTGTAGTTTTACAGGTTTTTAAACTCTGCCAAATAATGCTGATGCTTAAATAAACTACAAATCTTGGGATTCCATCGCATTGAGCCCTGGCAGGTAAAGGGGTGCCAAACTGCCTTAATTCAATAGTGTTGATGTACTCTAAGTTGCTGATCTAGCTCAGTAGATGTTAGAAGCCCTCAGTGGTGCAATGGGTTAAACCAGGCATGGGCAAACTTTGGACGGCTGTTAGGAATTGTGGGAGTTGAAGTCCAAAACACCTGGAGGGCCGAAGTTTGCCCATGCCTGGGTTAAACCCTTGTGCCGGGAGGACTGCTGACCGAAAGGCTGGCAGTTCCAATCCAGGGAGTGAGGTGAGCTCCTGTCTGTCAACTTTTAACTTCTCATGCAGGGACATGAGAGAAGCCTCCCACAGGATTGTAAAACATCAGGGTATCCCCTGGGCAACGTCCTTGTAGCTGGCCAATTCTTTCACACCAAAAGCGATTTGCAGTTTCTCAAGTCACTCCTGACACACACACACATAGAGCTCGGTATTCATTTATATCTAACTGTGTTATCATGCCGGTTACTAATGGATAGAAAATTAGTAACGTGAAATGGCCCCAATTTGATAGTTTTTTAATTGCCATATGATTTACCTAAAACCATGTCTGTTCCTTCTTGGAATCATACATTTAAAAAGAAAGTAACTTTGTTACCTTTTTGAGCATAGGTGTTTTGAATATAGTTATTAGCAGCATCTTCATATATTTATGGAAAAACTCAGTGTGTAATGTGCATTCCATATTGTCCTTGGTTTTTAAAGGAATATTATCCCAGGAAACCGACTTTAAAAACCTCAAGAAGTTTGGGAAAACTTATATTGCCGCTTCATATGTGAAATTTTTGGAATCTGCTGGATCACGAGTAGTACCAATAAGGTAATTTTGTGCAAGTTGTAGCCTTTCATTTTGTTGTTAACTGCCTTCACATCAACATTACCCTATGCTCATCAATTTCCAGGTCCTTCCACACAGCCGTACTCAGAATATCAAGGCAGATAATCCACAATACCTGCTTCGAACTGGGTTATCTGAGTCCACACTGTCATGTAATCCAGTTCAATATGGATTTTATAGAGCTGTGTGGAAGGGGCCTCCATTTAGTCATCTTGGTTTGTAGAGACGTTTCAGGCCTGATTTGTTTTAGGACTCATTTATTTGTTATTGTACTAGTCCATTGTATCCACAGAACTCTTCAACACATTTCTCAAGTGAGTTGATTTTATTCCCATGTGATATGTGTTACGGTTTGTTAATGTGTGCACACCAGTAGATTAGTCCTTTGTATATTCAAAAATGAGCAACACAAGTAGAAGAAAAGCAAAACTTAAATTTTACTGTTACGTAGCAGAGTTCATGAAAAAAACAGCAACTCAACACAAACTTTCTAGTAATAATACAATCACAGTTCCTCTGGTGTATTAAACTCATGTATATTCCTTGCATTTAATTCATGCAATGCTTTCCATCAGAAAATATGTCTTTTTCCAGTCTTCATTTCTTGTTCACGGCAACGAGCATGAAGACAAACTTGTCAGCATCAAATAGGTTGCAAGCCAGGAGCTTATGCCGAGTAAGTTTAGGAGTAAACATTCAGCAAACTCAAAGTCATACAACAAATCCTCTCCAGTTATATCCCTTTGGGAATGGCCCAAGCATGTTGACCTTAATTACCTCAATTACTCAGCCTGTGAATTGTAATTAACCAGAGTGAGTCTTTTTCTCTTAACATACACAGTGATCCCACAAAAACTTAGTCATGTACCTTAATTCATCATTAATTCCTATAAATCCCTCCAAAGACCTCCAGTATTTTTTGTTGGTCATGGCGGTTCTGTGTGCCAAGTTAATTCCAGGTCCATCATCGGTGGAGTTCAGAGTGCTCTTAGATTGCAGGTGAACTATACATCTCAGTACCTACAACTCCTATAAATCCCCCCCCCCCCCCCAAACCCTCTCTAGTATGTTCAGTTGCTGATAAATTCATTTGTTTACTGTATGCCATAGACAGGAATAGGAAAGGGTTATGGGAGAGGCAGAGAACGGGGTCATGCAAATTCCACACCAATGGAGAAAGTAAGAAATACTGGGATGTCTGTGGTGGAGGAAACACATTGAATCTAGGATGAAATTGTCCCTTATGGAAGCCTTCACTTTGGTGGTGGGCAGTATGGTGTCTGTGGAGGACATTGGCAGGGCTCTTGTACGTGTTCATGGTGCTCACTATAACCTGCATTGTCATTGGAGGAAGGGCCATTGGTGTTTCCTGAGTAGTGGGAGCTATAGCTGTTTGTGGAGGCAGGAACTTGTCTGAGTAAGTGGACACCTCAGTCACAAACACATACATATTTTCACTTTTATTATGTATATAGATGTAAAAGCTATATATAGACACGTGAAACTTTTTTCATTACTTTCCTGCAGATTAAATCTCTCAGATGAAGCATATGATACTACTTTCAATTCCATTAATGGGTAAGTATGCTAATGGATATCTGTTAGATAGTTGCTGTTTTAGGATTTGAGATGATACTAGAGACCCAGTTTCCCATTTCTATGTAGCTATGGATTTTCTCGAGTGACTTAGGCCAAACTGCTTTGAAATATATTGAGAAGATGGTGAGACAAGTGATAAAAACATGATTAGGCTAAGTAGGTTTGTAATACTAGCCACAGCCATAGATTCTAATAGTTGGAAATAGGTTCCTGAATGTAGATCATATTGTAGATATTGTCAAAATATACAAAGAATCTGCTTTGAGATCTTCATTGAATCTCCATGGTAGCCTAGTACATGCAGATGTGGGAAACAAAGCTCCAAACCTTGCCCGACTTAGGTCTAATTGTGAGTAGGCAAATACAGGCATGGGATTTGTAGTAATAGCACTGTTTCCTGGCAATCAGACATGAAGTATGTTGCTTTGACGACATATCTGAAACGTTACTTTAGTATATAATTTTTACCAAACTTGTATTACAAATCCTTCCATAGTTATAGTGGGCCAGAATCCTTTACATCCACACCTTTGTCAATGTTTCATTGTGTTTCAGTCCCTTTGCTGGCTCTGTTACACAGTAGCAGCCTTCTATTGAAAACAGACATTGTATATCTTTGCAATTCTGTTTCAATTAGAGATCCTAGAGACACCCATAATATTTAATTGAGCATTAGTAAGTAAAACTGTGGGTGTTGAATCCATGGGTAACAGGGGCTGTGCTGTACATAAGTCCACTCACAAGTATGCAATGTCCTGACAAGATTTTGGTCATGGTGTTTCTGTTGACTATGGAGTCAATAGTCATGTTCATTGCTGCTGAAAATTTGTTTTCTTAGGATACTTTATCCTGGAGGTGGTGTTGACCTTGAGACTTCAGAATTTTCCAGGGTTGCAAAAATATTCTACCATAAAGCCTTGGAGGTAAACAGATGAAAATGCAATTTCTCTTTGCTTAGTGTGGGGAAGGGCTGAAGAAGGAAGACTAGTTGACTCATATTTCCACTGTTTCGAAATAGCATCTGCTATGTCACTTCTGTGACTTATGTGACAGTCACTTCTGTGACTTTATGTTCATATGTGACAGGGGTTTATGTTCATATTTAAGGCTCTACTGCACCAACAGGATTGAGCTGTAAAACACTTAAATGTGGTGACTCTGATCTGATAAAAAGTGGTGTTTTTGTATATACGTAGGTATATAAAAAGTATAACACAAACTGAGAGCTGTATTTTTGCTCATTATAATAATAATATAAAATAATAATAATAAAACTTTATACCCTGCCAACCATCTCCCCAAGGGGACTCGGGGTGGTTTTCATGAGGCCAAGCCCAATGACACATAATAACAACGTAACAGCAAATAAAACAACGATACAATCAATATACTTAAACACGAACAGACAGTTTAAAACCATTCTGGGAGGGCCAAATGTGAAATATTAAATTTTTTAAATAAATAACACTGGATGCAAACAGGTAAAATGTATGTAAACAGGAAGGTATTAAAGGATAATGAGGGCAGACAACTCAACAGGTAATTAAAGTGCTTATGAGGACATTTTGCAAGGAATTTGTCACAGCAGGGCATTATTTGCTTTATTCAGGGGAGGCACATTGGAACAGCCACGTTTTCAGGCTCCTCCTAAAAACTGCCAATGTGCGGGCTTGTCTAATATCCTTGGGGAGCAAGTTCCAGAGTCGGGGGGCCACCACAGAGAACGCCCTCTCCCTCATCCCCACCAAACATGCCTGCGAAGGCGGCGGGAGCGAGAGTAGAACCTCTCCAGATGATAGCAAAGATCGCCTAGGTTCATAGACATAAATGTTCATTCAGACATATACAGTATATTAATATTATGTTTATTTATTTATACCTGCTTTATCTCCCACTAAGGGAACTCAAAGCAGCTTAATATGAGTTATTCTGTTGCTTAAAAATTGAAATGCATTGTTTTTATTAGCCAGAACATTACAAGCAGGAAACATTCATTCTTAGCAACTAAATATAACACTGCCTAAACGTGTTCCTTTATTAATGAATAGTAATTAATATAGTAAATATAACGTTAATATTATATTATATTGTGATAATAAATACATTATTAACAAAAAGAGTAAGCAGTTGTCCTTAACACGAAGTCTTCCAGATGGCTCTGAAATCACCCACCCCCAAAATAAAAAGTTAAGAACTGAAAACTGAAAACATAAGGGAATGTCTGAAAAATTATTTCACAGTTCTTGCCCCATTTCATTTGATACCCTTGTAAATGGTGTTGATGATTTCCGGTTAAATCCAATCTTATCTGGATTCCTAAGCTGATCTAATACAGACATAAATATCTAATACAGGCTTCCCTAATGTTGAATGCTCCAGATGTTTTGGTCTTTAACATTAATTAGTCTTGACTGTCAGCCGCTGCTAGTTGGAATTGATGGCAGGGGCATAGTTGGGTCTAAGAATGTTATGTATTGATCTATGTGGAATTTCCTCCCAAAGGAAATTAGATCTGCCCCTTCCCTCTTGACTTTTAGGAAGCTGGTGAAAATGTGGCTGTGCAATGAGGCCTTCGCAGAATGAGGGCGGAGATCGCTAATCGACTAAAGTCGCTAACCACTAGATATAGACTGAATACACGGACTGAGTTGAACTCGATTCTATTTTGGCGAATGGCTTTTTATGTATTTATTGTATTTGTATTTGATAATTTCATTGTAATTTTATGTTTTTAGATTTTAAATGTTAGCATTGAATTCTTGCTGTTGCCAGTCTGAGTCCCTCTATCGAGGTAAGAAGATCGGGGTACAAACGTTTTAAATTAAAATTATGCATTGACTTTTTACTTTTTATTTCCAAGGCCAATGACAGAGGAGACTATTTTCCAGTATGGGGGACATGCTTGGGGCATGAATTACTCAGCTATCTCACCAGTGGTGAAGACCTTCTGACTTGGACTAATACAGATGGCTTTGCATTGCCACTGAACTTTACCCAAGGTAAAAACTAAAAGAAAATTTGTTAAATATTTCTGGAATTTGTGGGAATAGGTGGGATTGGACCATTTAGAAACAGGATTTTAGATAGTACTTGAACTCTGCTCTCCTCCTTTGTGAAGGTGAATCTAAGACCTGGTGCAAGACTTCCATCTTTAAGCCCTTTCATGCTAGACCAATGGTCCTCAACCTTTCTAATGCCATGATCCCTAAATAGAGTTTCTTATGTTGTGGTGACCCCCAACTATAAAATTATTTTCATTGCTACTTATTTTATTACTAATTATTTAATATTCAATTCAATTATTTATCAAGTGCTCTGCTATGGCTGAGTTCTCTGGCTGAATCAGTCTGCAGTGCCTTTCATGTTCCTTGATTCATGTTTTGGGAAATGCTGCATTTGGCAATCTCTGTGTAGACTTGTCCATAGCCGCATGGTATATGGTAGACTCCTGCAGAGGTCCTGCTGGAGGGTACTATATACCATGCAGCTGTGGACAAATCTAATAGGGACCGCCAAACGCAGCACCCAACCATGAATCAAGGAACATGAAAGGCAGAGAAGTCAGCCATAGCAGAGAACTTGATGAACCAACCTGGACACAGATTATTATTTGAGAATACAGAAATGCTCCGCCACTCTAACAAGCACCATGTCAGACAACACAGAGAAGCCACATGAAGCACATGGAAATTTTCAACAGAAAGGAGGAAATCTTTTGTGATTTGGGAAGCTAAGCAGGATCCGCATATGAATGAGAGACTGCCAATGAATACCAGGGGCTTTAGGTTATATTTTGGAGGAAGGAACTGACAGAAACATCTGGGAATATTCATTGCCTATGAAAATCCTATACAATTCATGGGTTTAGAAGGCAACTTTATGACATACACACACATTTTAAGAGCGCCATGCTAGCCACCTGCGGGAAGTTCAAAACCGATAGAAAATGGGCATAGTTCGGATGGTAATATGATTTAAATTGTTGTTTTTGGTACAAGATGCCCACGACAGCAGAATGTTCCAAGGTTTTCCTGATGATCTATTGCAAGAAATAGCTTCTGAGCCTGTGACTTCACACTTTCATTATTGGAGCCTTTCTGTGCAGGTAACATACTTTTGATAATACAATGATGCATAAAATAATTCACATTTTGGGGGGTAAAAAGATCCATTACGAGGTATATGTCTTCTCTTACAGAATTTCACAAATAATGAGAAGTTGCGTAATTTCTACAAGATTTTGACAACCAATGATCACAATGTTGAGTTCATATCCACCATGGAAGGTAAAAGTTACTTCAGTTTCTAAATTTTGCACAAAATAAGATTTGTGTGTGTGTGTCAGGAATGACTTGAGAAACTGCAAGTTGCTTCTGGTGTGAGAGAATTAGCCATCTGCAAGGACATTGACCAGGGGATGCCCAGATGTTTAACCATCTTATGGGAGGCTTTCCCCATGCCCTCGCATGAGAAGCTGGAGCTGACAGATGGGAGCTTACCCCACTCCTTGGATTTGAACCACCGACCTTTCAGTCAGCAGTCCTGCTGGCACCAGGGTTTAACCCATTGCACCAGTTCTCAGTTGTCATCATAGTCAGTTCCCAGCCTCTCAATTTTAATAAAGATCAAGTGGGAAAGATCAGATGTTGGAGTTTATGTGAGTGATTCAGAAATCTTCAGAGCTCTGCGGTGTTTGACTGCAAGTCATATCATGCCTTGGCATTAGCTTACCTTTGGAATAGATACTACTGGGTCGGTGTATCATTAGTCTGACCTGGTATAAGGCTCCTTCCTCTACACCAGAGGTTCTCAACCTGTTGATCCCTAGGTGTCCCCAGGTATTTTGGCCTACAACTTTCAGAAATCCCAGCCAGTTTACCAGCTGTTAAGATTTCTGGGGGTTGAAGGCCAAAACATCTGGAGACCTGCAGGTTGAGAACTACTGCTCTACACCACCTGTTAGTCTGCTGAAGAACAAAAAGCACAAGAGAACAATGGCTTTTAAAAAGCTCAACATATTTATTGTAATGTAGACTTTTGTGAGTAGGAAGCTCCTTTCAACATGTTCATTTGTCATAGTGGACCCTGATCCATGTACACATACAACACAAAACATCTTTTTGACTTTAAAAGCTGCTCCTTTTTTACCCTTCTTAGGACGCCAAGATATAGAGCAAGCTAAGTTAAAATACAATTTTTATTTGCCTTCAAGATAAAAGTAGAGGCAATTTTGCTATTACATGGGTACTCTTTTAATGTATCTGATGGAATATAATGACTATGACAGGCCTATAAATTGGAAGTCCTGGTTTCAGTACATAAAGAGTCAGTGTGGTGTAGTGGTTTGAACATTGAATTGTGATTCTGGAGATCAGGGTTCATGGGCACCTACTAGGTGACCCTTGATGATTAATTGTTTCATGTTAGATGTCAACAACAAAATGTTTAGTGTGAAAACTATGGAATCCCTAGTTTTAAGAGAAGGCTTTTGTCATGTTTGCATGGAATAATGAAAAACATTATTTCCTAGCGTACAAATACCCTGTGTATGGTGTCCAGTGGCATCCAGAGAAAAACCCATATGAATGGAAGAATTCACCAGGCATACCACATTCCCAGTCAGCTATAAAAGTCGCATATTTCACAGCTGAATTCTTTGTCAATGAAGGTATGGGATCTTTGTAAACAAGATATCAAACACTGAAAAGGGTGGGTAGTAAACTGTACAATGGGAAAGGAGACTTCATGACAATATCACTTTTAAACAAAGTATTAGAGACAATATAACCACTCTTTGTGTTGTCAAAGGTTTTATGGCCAGAATCACTGGGTTGTTGTGAATTTTCCAGGCTGTATGGCCATGTTCCAGAAGCAGTCTCTCTTGACGTTGCATCCACATCTATGGCAGCCATTTTCAGAGGTTGAGGGGTCTGTTGGAAACTAGGCAAGTGAAGTTTATATATCTGTGTAATGTCCAGGGTGGAAGAAAGAACTCTTGTCTGCTTGACATAAGTGTGAATATTGCAAATGGTCACCTTAATTAACATTTAATGGCCTTGAAGCTTCAAAGCCTGGCTGATTCTTGCCTCGGAAAATCCTTTGTTGGGAGTTTTTAGCTGGCCCTGATTGATCATTGTCTGGAATTCCCCTGCTTTTTTCGTGTTCCTCTTTATTTGCTGTCCCTATTTTAGACGGGTTCTTAAAAATACCGATAGCCAGATTTTGTTCATTTTCATGTTTTCCTCCTTTCTGTTGAAATTGTTCAAATTCTTGTGAATTTCAGTGGCTTCTCTGTGTAGTATGGCATGGTGATTGTTAGAGTGGTCCAGCATTTCTGCATTCTCAAATAATATGCTGTGCCCAGGTTGGTTCATCAGGTGCTCTGCTATGGCTGACTCTCTGGTTGAAGTAGTCTGCAGTGCCTTTCATGTTCCTTGATTAGTGTTTGGGCACTGTGTTTGCTGGTCCCTATGTAGACTTGTCCACAGCTGCATAGTATATGGTAGACTCCTGCAGAGGCGAGAAGATCCCTCTTGTCCTTTGCTAAATGTAGCATTTGTTAGATTTTCTTAGTGGGTCTGTAGATTGTTTGTATGTTGTGTTTCTTCATCAACTCCCCTATGCAATCAGTAGTTCCCTTGATGTATGGTAAGAACACTTTTCCTCAGGGTGGATCTTTGTCTTTATTCTTGTGGCTTGTTCTCGGTCTTGCAGCTCCTCTGATTTATGTGGTGGTGTATCCATTGGCCTATAGAGCCCAGTTTAGGTGGTTCAGTTCACCTTGAAGAAGGTGGGGTTCGCAGATTCCTTTTGCATGGTCGGCTAGGTGTCTAATTGTGCTTCTTTTTTGACTTGGGTGATGGTTGGCATTTTTATGTATATCTATCAATGTGTGTAGGGTTTCTGTAAACTCTGTGGCCCAATTGTTGATTGGGTTTGCAGATGACTAGAACATCTAGAAATGGCAGTTTTCTTTCATTTTCTTTTTCCATGGTGAATTGGATGTTTGAGTGGATGCTGTTGAGATGATCCAGGATGGTGTTCAGTTCTTCTTCTCTATAGCACCAAATGGTGGTGTGATCCACATATCTGAACCATGTAGTGCTTCTGGAACATGGTCATGCAGCCTGGAAAACTCACAGCAACCCAACCACCCTTTATCTTTATATTTTAAAGGGCAATATTAAATGAATAACATTAATTTTGTTTAAAGAATTTTTTTAAAGGTGCATTATATACAATTATAACAAAAGTCAAAGTCAACAAAAAAGAAAAATCTCCACTAAAGTATGTTCCTTTGAATATCTGCTCATATCTTAATTGGGCATAAATTTACGTTTTTATCCCAGATTCAGTTATCAAAAGAGTACTGTCTCTCAGAAGAAAAGACAGCCTGTTCATAATGTTTTCAGCAATTAAAAATTAGTTTGGCTTTAGGATCTCTGTAAAATTAGCATTCCAAGAATACATATAAAATATTTAATTTTTCACAGAAGCCTTAGGCAAAGCTTTTTTAAAAAAATGCAGACCACCGTAACTTTGCCATCTATCACTGCTGAGGGAAACACCCAAAGAGATTGATCTGCAACAGTGATTCCTAACCTTTTTTTGACCGGGGCCAATTGACCAGGGGCCACTTTGACCAGGAACCACTCTCCAACATTAGTACCAAAAGAGTTACAAATCAGTTTTTGGTCAACTTTAGATTTGATTTGGTTTTTTGGGGTGCTGATTCAGAAAAGGCCACATCAGCTCTAGTTTCTGATACAGAGCATATGCCATACAGTAGTTGCCATCTGCTAACCCACAGAAAACCATATTTAATAAGCCTTGGCACTATAAGAGGGTTTTGCAAGAGCAGTCGATCTCATTGCAGCACTGTAGTAACAGTGAGGCCATGGACCATATTTTAGTTCTTGGGGACCACTGGTGGTCCACGGATCACAGGTTGGAAACCACTAATGTGGAACAAATGTGAGAATTGTAAAACTGCAACATGAAAATAATCTACACTTCTCCCTTATTTTGCAGCCCGGAAGAGCAACCACCATTTCCCCAGTATAGAGGATGAAAGCAAAGCACTCATCTATAACTTCAACCCTGTTTTCACTGGGACATTTTCTTCTTTTGACCAAACTTATTTTTTTGATTAAATTTCAAGCCAGAAATTCTGCAAAAAAAACAAGTTTTAGGGACACTCATTGGGAAGGTATGGCCCTGCCCATGTTTCTGGGGTAATGCTTCCCATTATGCTGCACCACTGGTAATACTTGCTAGACTGGGTGACAGTCCTACAACATATGGAAGGCCACACATTACCCATGCTTGAAGTGATTGATGGGTATTCTGCATTTTCTCTTTTTTCCTTCCAAGACAGAAAGATTACCGGTTGCGTTGATCTGATGCCCCATCAAGCATGGAGTTACCAGGTGATGACTCCTGTAATCAGCTATACTTTTTGTTTCCATTTTATGGCTGTCCATAGATTGCAGGCAAACTGCAGTCCTTTCTTAAGCTTACCTGTGTGGATGTAAACACTTCCCTTATTCAGTGGATTAGGTATCTCAATGTGAATAAATTTCATTTTAATCTGTTTTGAGGTAATATTTTGAAATAACTTTCTAATAATTTAAAACAGGATTGTGCATCAAGAAAATGTGATTACGATGATGGAGGTCTGTAATCATAGATGTATCTCCTGATGCAGCTCAAAAAACCACCTGAGAAGCCAGGCAGTGCCACCAAAATAGATATTTACTAAAGTACTGGGGAGCAGGAGCAGTGAGATGTTTTACAACAAGCAGCTACAGAGACTCCTGTGGGATCTACCACAACTGTATATTGCAAAACACATTTTGCTGCTGGGAAGAGAGGTGGATCCTTCTTCAGTAAGCAACCCAGTTCTCAGAAATCCCTATTGGTGATGTAACCTGGCTTCTAAGGTGCGTTTGAAGAACACTTGAGTGTTGCATTGATATAATGACTGTAAACATACATTCCAATATTTAAATGTCATAAGGATGCCAGCCTGTGTTGGGAATTTTCAGATGATTGACTTTTAAGCAAAGGACATACTCTGATTCTCCTTGGAAGCACAAAAGTGACAGTTTCATATAGGCTAAGCGACCTTCTGGATTTCTTCGTATGTCTTTTCATTACCAAGTTCTGCATAAACTAGCATTGTATCCCTTCTGCAAAGCAGTGGCCTCTTTTCTTTTGTCTTTGACTGTTCAGCATCTTCTTGCTGTTCCCTATTTTTAACAGCTACCTCCACCATTCCAATTAATGTAGTTGCTTCCTACTCCTCCTCTTAATCCCTTCCTTGAGACCTATTTCTTTAATAAAGCTTTCTCTGAATTAACATTAGCTTTGAAAACCCCTATTAAGTTCAATGGGATCATTTCAACTAAATACGTACAAAATTGCAGTTCTTTTTCCATCTCAGAATTGACTTGAGAAAATGCAAAATTAAAAAAATTGTAGATGAACCACTTAGACAAAGATTCCTCATCTGTGACTCTAAATATTGCTGGTCAGCTCCGGTCACTCAAAGCACACTGGGAACTGTAGACCTATAACATTAGGGCCAGCATTGAATCAGACTGTTATTCTCAATGTGATGATACAAGGCACCTCCCTAATCAATTTGAGTTTTTATTTATTTATTTATTTGCAGTATTTGTACCACCCTTCTCAACCCTGAAGGGGACTCAGGGGCAGTTCACTGTTGGCAACAATTCAATGCCATCAATAAAAACAGTATAAACATCAAAATTGACCCTCCTCTGATAAAACATTAAATATTATTAAACATATCAAATAACATAATATCACATATGTTTTTAATATGAATAATTATAAAAACTGTAGATGCTGAATTCCAGGATTGATGTGGCCATATTCTGCCTGCTTGAATTTTATGGAAAACCTTTTCTAAGATGATACCTACTTTGGCACACTCAGGAGAGGAGAATACGGGTTTTTTTTAAAAAAAAATTCATATATACATGTGTGCAGATTTAATTTATTAAATCTCTTATCAAGGGTCCTGTTAATTGGTTTGACTGCTCAGGTGCTAAATATGTTCAATAGTGATGTGATTTGAGTTTTTGCTGCTCTATTGAAAAGTAACATTTTCAGGAATGGTGAGGACTAAGTAGTAGAAATAGTAACACTGCTCTTTGAATATTTATACATCAGAAATTTGCCAGCTTTTAAGAACATACAGTACTTACACTTTCAGCCTCTTCTACCATCTTGAGTTCTACTCAAAGTCTAGAGCAAAACATTTATGTGGCAAAGGATTGTTTGATCCCTATCCCAAATTTCCTTTTTTTGTAAACCAAAAACACATATGTGTGGGCTTTCCTCTATTGGTTATACATTCATGTAGTTTTCCATATCTGTTTCTTGAAAAGGAAATCTTATGCTTGTGTGAACCTTGCTTCCACAGGTAGATGCAGTAGAATGCAAAAGAAGCTTAGATCAGGGTTTAAAAGACTACTATTTCTCCATGATTTGTCATTTCACTTTTTCTGGAGCTATTTGCCGTTTTGGCACAAAGGTATTAACTAGCTGGGATCAAAGTTGAAGAGTAGAATGAATTTAAAACAGTGCTATCATGTGCATACATGTCATTGCTCTTTGGTCCATTAGTGTCATTTAATGCAATTATTCCATCTTCATTTTGCTTCTTTCACATAAACTTTCATTCAGGAAAATTCCCTTCTTACTCCTGATGTAAGCTTTGGCTGGTATATAATAAAGGAAAATGCAGCATTTTCAAGAGCCTTTGTATTTATTAAACAATCATATATGCACAATTCTTGCAATTGCACATATTATTATTAATAATAATAGTTTTATTTCTAACCCCACCTCTCTCTCCAAAGGGATTCAGGGTGCTCTCTTTCATTATGAATGACAAATGGGAAGTTTTCTTAGAAAGCTTCATAGAATCATAGAATTGGATGTGACCACAAGGGATGTGCAATCCAGCCCCCTGCTATGCAGGAACACATGTTCAAAGAAAGCACCCTCGACAGATAACCTTTCAGCCTCTTATTTAAAACCTCAAAAATAGGAGACTCCACCACACTCACAGTAGCATATTCCATTACCAAACAGCACTTACCATCAGGAAGTTTTTCCTATTGTTTATGTGCAATCTGTTTGCCTGCAGTTTGAATCCATTGCTCTGTGTCATAGTCCCCAGGCAGAAAACAAGATGGTCCCTGTGTTGTCAAAGGCTTTCCTGGCTATTCAATGCTAATCAAGCTTGCTAATTGCAACATTCACACTTGCTTCAAACAGACAAGGGTTCTTTCTCCTTTTCATTTCCAACTGAACTTCTGAAGATGCTGGCCACAAATGCAGGTGAAACATCAGGAGAGAATGCCACTGGAACATGGTCATACAGCCTGAAACACTCAGAGCAACCCAAGATTGCCCCTGCTTCAATGTGACAAATATAAAAACAGCTTGCATATTACTAAGCCAAGGACTTATTTTTGATTGGTTTGATTTATTCACCTGGGATATAAGAACATAAGAAGAGCCATGCTGAATCGGACCTCAGCCCATCTAGCCCAGCATTCTGTATCACACAGTGGCCCACCAGTTGTACACGGGGATCTCGAGCAGAAGGGAGGGCAAAACCCTGACCTGCTCCTGACCCCCCACAACCAGTACCCAGGGAAATCGTGCCTACCTCAACCGACTCCGAGATGGCACTTGAATATCCTTTTCAGTAACTACCGATACACTTGGTATCCATGAATCTGTCTAATCCTGCCTTGAAGTTGTTCAGGCTGACAGCTGTCACAACCTCTTCTGGAAGTAAATTCCATAACCCAATGACCCTCTGGGTGAAGAAATATTTCCCTTTATTAGTCCTAATTTTCCTACCTTGGAGCTTCAGGAGTGCCATCTAGTCCTAGTGTTTTGTGACAAAGAAAATAATTTTTCTTTATTCACCTTTTCTATCCCATGCATGATTTTATACACTTCGATCAAGTCACCTCTTAAACGCCGTCTTTCAAGGCTGAAAAGACCAAGGCGTTGCAACCTGGTTTCATAAGGGAGCAGCTCCATCCCTTGGATCATTCTTGTTGCCCTTTTCTGTACCTTTTCCAGTTCCGTTATATCCTTCTTAAGGTGCGGAGACCAGAGTTGTACACAGTACTCCAAATGTGGCCTTACCATTGATTTGTAGAGAGGTAATACAACATTTGCTGACCTATTTTCGATTCCCTTTCTGATCATGCCTAGCATAGAATTGGCTTTTTTCACTGCTGCTGCGCACTGGGTTGACATCTTCATTGAGCTGTCCACCAAGACCCCAAGATCCCTTTCCTGGTTTGTCTCGGAAAACTTTGACCCCATCAATTGGTAGGTGTAGTTGGGGTTCTTTGCCCCGATGTGCATGACTTTACACTTGTTTAGGTTAAAATGCATTTGCCACTTTGTTGCCCATTCACTCAATTTCGAGAGATCTTTCTGGAGCTCTTTACAATCAGTTTCATTTTTAACTACCCTGAACAATTTAGTGTCGTCTGCAAACTTTGCTACCTCAGAATTCACTCCTACATCCAGATCATTAATGAATAAATTAAAAAGTAACGAACCCAAAACTGAACCTTGGGGTACGCCACTTCTCACCTCTTTCCACCCAGAGAAATGTCCGTTTATTACCACCCTTTGTTTCCTACAGTTTAGCCAGGTTCCAATCCAGGACAAGACCTGTCCCCTGATTCCATGGCTGAAGAGCTTATTTAGGAGCCTTTGGTGAGGGACTTTGTCAAAAGCCTTTTGAAAGTCAAGGTAAACAATATCGACTGGGTCCCCTTTATCTATGTGTTTATTTACACCCTCAAAGAATTCTAACAAGTTAGTAAGACAGGATTTGCCTTTGCAGAAACCATGTTGATTTTCCTTCAGCAATGCCTGTTCTTCTATGTACCTAGTAATTTTTTCTTTAATAATGGTTTCCATCACTTTGCCTGGAACTGAGGCTAGACTAACTGGCCTATAATTTCCTGGATCACCCCTGGATCCTTTCTTGAAGATCGGACTTACATTTGCCTCCCTCCAGTCCTCGGGTACAGTGCCTGATCTTAGAGAAAGGTTATATATTTTGGCTAGAATTTCAACAATTTCACACTTGAGGTCCCTATTCATAAGCCATTTTCATTGGTTTGAAGCAGAGGAGTATGACCCCTGGGCTGCTACCATGAAGGAATATAGACAGGGCCACTACTATGAAGGATGATAGAATCCAGGTTTCATAAGGGAAAATGGGTCTAGTAGAACTCATTGATTGGCATCCTGTGTTGCAGTTATGGATTTGTAACCTGGAGTTGACAGCCCATAAATACTATTCATGCAGAATGTAGCATGATAATAAATACCCCCTGAAATCCAACTTAAACTTGAGAGAGCCACTCCAAGAGATGGAGGGTTGTGGCTAGCCTCCTGCCTTTTTGCTTGGGCACAAAGAACAGAAGCTTCTGCTTTTCACACCATGGTCCTGGGCGGAACTCATTTCTCCATAGCTTGGGGTGGGAGGGGTTTCACTATGCCCTCCTGAAGTCATTTAGATCAGTGGATGGGCCATGTAAATGTAGTAGCCTGTAGATAGTATTGGTCTACCTGCCTCAGCAATTATCAGAATTGTTTTTCTGGTTTGGATTGAAGGGACTTGAAGTTCAACAACACCTGGAAGGTTACCATTTGTCTACAACTGAGCAAGTGACTAATAGGAAATTGGGAGGCAGAGTGCACTTTTCATATTACACAATTGTAGTACTGTGGGTCTGCTCCAATTGCTATGGCTACATTGTATGGGATCCTGGGGATTGTAGTTTGCTGAGACATCAAAATTCTCTAGCTGAGAATTCTAAATTATTATTTTTCTCTAACTGGATTATGATGACAAAATCCCAATGTTTTCTTGGCAAAATTTATTTAGAGGATGTTTACTATGGCTTTCCTAAGTCACCAAGTGGATTCCCATAGCTGCTCAATGGCACAAATTCTTATCTCCAGTGCCAGGCATGTAGCCAGGGGGGGGCCTAAGGGGGCTTCAGCCCCCCGAAATTCTCAGGGTGGTCCGCGAGAAGGCCTTACTGGTACATTATTTAAACTGTTGTGTTTATTCATATCATGATCTGATCACCATGCTCATTATATCCCACCTTCATGGGGTTATTGGGATAACAATACAAAAGGTTTGCTAGGGTAAAACCTCTTCCACCCAGTCTCAGCCCCCCCAACCAAACTCAGCCCCCCCCCCGAACCAAAATCCTGGCTACGGCCCTGTCCAGTGCCTTGATTCACCATTCAAATCCCCACACTCTGTTGGCTCTGTAGAATACTAAATGGTCTCCATAAATGGCAAACCTGGGGTTGCCATTTTTGATATAAGAAATAAGGGACATTTACGGGATTTTTCACAAAAATAAGGGACACTTCATTAAAAACTTGAAATTCAAACATTAGGTAGAAATAGTTTTATTAACAGAATAAGATAATGATTGAAACTCACAAAAGAAACTGACTTATACCCTCTTAACAGTACATGGTATGTTTCTCCATGTTTTGTCATGCAGAAAAAACATTATTAGAAGTACCTAATTTTCTCCATCTGTATTTAGTACTTGACTTTGCTGACTTTAAAAGTGCACTGTCTAAACATTAAAATAAAACAAATTTTATAAGACAGTACATCTTCATGATTATTATGTCAATAGTTAATGGTATAGTATAGTATGGGATACACAGCATTGTATAGTATTGGGATGCACAGCTAGGCCTATTTTAAGAGTAACTCTCAAGCAACCAGAAACTATCTTTATCCAACATGATCCAACATTCCCCTTGGGTAACGGTTAATTAGTCTACTGTACTTTGAAAAAGTCCTGTATCGCCTCTTCCTTCCAACGGGGACGCAGGCTGCCCTGCGAGTTGGAATCCCCAAGCAGGCATTGCCGTGGTAACCACAGCGCGCACCTTCCTCTGGACAACCCCGCCCAGTCCTGTCCTGCTAGTCAAAAATAAGGGACAGGGCCTGAAAATAAGGGACACAAATTTTAGGGCCAAAATAAGGGGCGTCCCTTAGAATAAGGGACATATGGGAACCCTAGGCAAACCATTGGTTTCCATAGAGTACTTCCATGAAGGTTAAAGGGGAATTAAAGTGCAGCAATTGTGATTGTGTAGGAATCCTTTGATAGTACATGCATTTCTTATTTGGAAAGATGGGCAAGTCTCACATGAACTACTGGGAGAACTTCATAGCTTTAAGAGTAAATTCATGTTTGAGTCACATAGCCGATTGGGACTGACATAATACAAAGCCACTCTGTTGATAGACCAATTTGGCCACCTTTGTCTAGATCCTCTGTATATATTGCCAGTTGTGCTTTTGGTGATTTTTGTACCTTTGTGTCCTGGGCTCATTTCCATAAAGATTCTCCAATTCACATCACATTGTAAATAGCAATTTTAAAAAATGAACGTTTGTACTGTTACATGCTTGACACTAGATGGCCTACATGGACTACCTTATAAAACCTGCACTATACTATGCAAGCCAGAACTTCTCCAAGAGGAGAAAGCAATATTCATGTAACCTTCAAATGGTTTTCATACCAAATACTATTTTTACTTTTGTGAGAAGCAACTGTTCTTTATACTATCAAGTGACTAAATGAAAAACACCAATAATATGTATATTTAAAAGTAAGATGAATAGAAAACACTATGTAGTAGTCAGACATGTCTGTTAATTAAAGTCACACTTTAGCAAAGAGTTCAGCTTTTCAATGTGATAAATGCATCTAAACTGTCTACATCTTACAAGTAACTTAGAATTCTACTAAATTTTGTTTTGATTTAGTGATGAGCCACTCTAAGACCCAGAGTGAAAGACAGGTAATAGATATCAAATGTTGAAGTCAATGTGTGTGAGGCTACACACATCATTAATTCCCCTTGGAGCTGACAGGGGTTCAAGTTACTTAGCTGCCTGTAGTGCATACATTATGAACATGGTTTCAGCAAATTTTGAAATCTAGTCTTGCATGATGACCTTAATTTGAAACCAGAGTCTATTCATGTGCTGCCATTGACCATATGGGAGTACACATAGCACCTTGGATATATGATGCTTGGATACATCATTCTTTAACTTGGATCATGAGCATTGTTATTTTATCTGCAATGCTGTTCAACCTGTTGAGAACTCCTGTAAACTTGTATTCCGGAAATTTTAGATGGGTTTAGTTCAAAAATGAGCAGTAAAAATATTGAGTCATGTCAGTGTGGCAAAGGTTAGTATGCTGTCAACTTTAGAGAAAAGATAAGCAAAGAGAAAGGCATACATCTGATGTCTCATATCAGAAGTGACTTGCAGTTTCTCAAGTTGCTCCTTACATGAAAAAAAAATCAGCTGTCTCATTGTTCTGATGAAATCAGCTATTATTCATGAAAGGCTACATTTTGTTGATTAACTTTATTTGTTTATTTATCACATTTATTCGCTCCTCTTCTCACCTCTTAGAGGACTCAGAGCGGCTTACATATATAAGCAATGACTTTAAGTAGAATAGGCTCATTGAATCCACTGTTGAGTAAGTAGGTCAACATACAGTATAGGTGAATCCTATCATTTCAATGAGTTGTCATGGTTTAGTGGTTTGAGCACTAAATTACAACTCTGCAGACCAGAGTTTCATTCCCACTAGATATACTCTATTTTTCTATCTCACCGAGTGGTTTTATAATTTTATTCCTGCATTTGGCCCAGCCCAGTGTTTATTTCCTTTATCATTTTATATTTTCTGTTTATTCTATTGCGTTATTTTGTTATTGTTTACATTTTATTCAATGTTATTTGATGTTATTGTCTGTGGTATGTATTTTATTTTGCTTGGTTGTAATTTTTGGGCTCAGTCTCATATTAGCCGCCCTGAGTACCCTTCGGGGAGATGGTGGCAGGGTATAAATAAAGATGATGATGATTCCCTGCTCAGTGATGAAAACCTACTGAGCAACCTTGGGCAAGTCCCATACTTTGAGCCACAAAAAAGCCAAACAAAACCCCTCAATGATAAGTTAATCTTAGGTGTCACCATAAGTCCTTTTTGAAGGCACACAATAACATTTATTCAATGTGTCTACTCTAGTTGGTACTAACAATAGAATCCAGGCCAATGTTTCTATTATGGTAAGTTCACTGGGGAGAAAGTGATTGATTTCTGTTTCAATCACAATTAATGCCCTATTCTAAAAAGGGGGGGGGGCACACAAACACTGCATTCTTTCAATTTGTTATAGTTTACTTGCTATTCTGACTCTCAAGAAGATCAATGTGGCATGGTAGTCTGAGTGTGGAACTAAACTCTGGGAAATGAAGGCTCAAATCCTCTCTGTCAGGGAAATTGAGTGACCTTAGGCACTTCATCATACACACACCCAGCCTTAGACAAAGGCAATGGCAAACCCACTGACTAAACCTTGCCAAGAAAATGATAAGACAGTGTTGCCATATATCAAAGTTGACTTGAAGTTACCCAACAACATTAATACTCACGCACCGGGAAAAAGAAATTACATTGAGTGGGGTTGTGGTACATTTTCTGACATATCACATTATAACATGTACACATGATCCCATCTGATTCCCGGTATGGTGAGGCCTGCTCAGTTCTAGGGAAACAGCCAGATTATACTAAGGAATTCTAGAGCTGGGAAACAATCCTGCTTGAGAACTGCTGCCAGTCAAAACTAGCACTACTGGTCTAGCTAGATCACTGGTCCTATTCTGGAAAAGGCAGCTTCTTGTGTTCTCCTCTGGAATTACTGAGGCTCAGCACTGTTGTTAGGGTCAGGGATTGGGTTTACTGTTACCTTACTTTTTCTGATCACTGAGATTTCAACTTATGTGGCTCCTGTAAAGGGGCCAATTTACAACCACTGTTTCCTCAGCAGTACAATTAACAGAAAAGCAGGAAAGATTTTCTCCCAACCCCAAAAGAAATGTGGTGTGTGGAAAATGACTGACATTACCTAAAACTCTTCAGGTGGTAATATTTTACTGTAGATTCTGTTCACTGTAGATTCTGCAATTAAAGGTGACTACGGGATTAATCTATGCTGTCAGAATGTATTGGAGCTAAACCCTTCCTGAATATTATGAGTACATTTTTTCCGATTAGCTGATGCTTAGCTGGAAGCAGCTTATATTAGTGATTAATTATGTGAGCAGTAATTAAAAAGAAACTCAATCTTAGAATTTAACTACTAGCACCTTTTCAGATAGATGTTTCCTCCTGTTTTCACTGTGGCCATGACTGATAAATTATAATCTAGATCTTCCTAACTAAGGAAGAAAAATTAAACCTGCTTATTGAGGTAATTTTAAATTGGACTGCATTGCTAAAGAAAGTAAAGCAATTTAAACGTGGGAATGTCTCCTTGGCCTAATTAAACATGTAGCAAGATGTGCCTAGTGACATGCCTCACCAACCTTCATGTTGTTTGTTTGTAGGGATGTTTGTTAAATGAACATCACCTGAAATGTATACAAACCATCTGTTTGCTGCTGGTGACTCACTGTTACCATATTATCCTAAACATTATATTCTCGCTGTATCAAGTACAGATATTTCTGGAATCCATTTTTAAAAGTCATGGCACAAATAATGCAAAATTCATTCATTTGTTTGTTTCAACTTGTCTGTCGCCACTCTCGTGCGGCTCGGGGCGACTCACAACACTAGAATACAAATAAAAGCAGATAAAATACAGATAAAATTGCATATATAAACAACACATTTAAACTAAACCATTAAAATGGAGTATACAACATAGCGTATATAACTCATCACATACACAGCATATAACTGGAGCAAGTTGTGCAAGTAAATAATGTGTCATCAACATGTGAAACAATACACCACAGCTGGAATCCTGCATGACTCAAGACTATATATTAATTCCATATACTAGTTTACTATTCACGCCCCCCTCCCCAACCAAAAATATATATACTCAAAGAGTTTTTGCTGCCTCCATGGCCATTCCATCTAGGTGAAAACAAGGGAGAGATCAAGAAGTGTCTGGATGTGTCCCTGAAGCCAGGTGCCAAATGATTACATCATTCACTGCAACCTCTCCAGGAGATCTGTGTGGATTATGTAATTATTTTACATCAAGTTACGAGGACATATTCTGATGCTTCACCAATTAAAAGAACAATAATAGCAAATAATAAAACAAACCACATCGGGCACATGGAACGCCTATGGAAACATTTGAAACATTTGAAAATCTTTGAAATCTATTTCAAAAGGAACATGAATTTTGTTTTGTAGGCAAGAATGAAAATTTGAATCATTTCCCCCGCTAGCACCAGGAAGGCCTGAAAAATTTGAAACATGGATCTCAGGCAGACATCCTGCCCATTGCTTCCTCACTACATATATAATTTTTGTGGAGAAATCACACATACATTTTTCATCTCGAATTAGTTTCAAACTACAAGTATCCTAATCTGTTTTCAGATTCTGCTCACCAGGAATTCTTGATAATCGGGGAAACACATTTCTCTTCTGTTCTTTTGATATGTTAATCCATTCCCCTTTCCTTTTGTGCCATGTTTTAATTATATTGAAAGCCTGAGGGCAGGGAACTGTTTTGTTATTCTTTTACTAGTAAAGAGCCATGTACAGGATGGTGTCATACAAATAAATGATAATAATAACAATAATAAATTGTTTCTATATCTTTCTACCCCTAGCAGTTTTAGGAATGTCTGAGTTGCCATTAAGTCATTAATACTGTGGTTGCAATATTCCTAAAGTGCAGAGGAGGTTATACGAAGTGTAAAATATATTACCTTCTACATGTTTAAGGGTGGTGCAGTGAGTTGAACTGCTGAGCTGCTGAGTTTGTTGACCAAAAGGTTGCAGGTTCGAACCCGGGGAATGGCGTGAGCTTCTGCTGTCAGCCCCAGCTTCTGCCAACTTAGCAGTTCGAAAACATGCAAATGTGAGATCAATAGGTACCGCTCTGGTGGGAAGGTAACGGCGCTCCATGCAGTCATGCTGGCCACATGACCTTGGAGGTGTCTACGGACAACAGCAGCTCTTTGGCTTAGAAACGGAGATGAGTACCAACCCCCAGAGTCAGACACAACCGAACTTAATGTCAGGGGGCAACCTTTATCTTTACATATTTTAGGACTGTTGTTCCTAGTTAACCAGCACAGCTAATACAGTTCAACAGCCCGTGGAGGGTCTCACAATTTCCACCAGAGCAGATAATCATGCAAAGCCCCTTCCAATTCTAAAATTCTTTGCTTCTATCTCAGACCATGAAAGCAGGATGATATTTTCCTCTACTAGTGATGTCCACATTTTAACTTAATTGGCTTATATATAATCCTTTGATGCTTTTCTTATTATGTTTCAAAAAGACGAGTAGCTTTTAATTGCTTTTCTTTGCACTGAATGTGACTTGTGTTGCAGATTGCTGTGTTTGGAATTCACACTTTGGGTGTGCTTTTGTACAAAATGACAGGAAGTCTCTGTTATACCAAACACAATGCGTCAAGTTGTTCTTTGAAGTTCTGATTTTCAGATCACATTTTGACTCCAGCATAGCACAGGTTATTTTGTGTACAGGAATGAAAGTCTTCCAGGAGTTTAGCAAGGACATACTCACAGGGTGCAGGAGGTGAGACCCTTAGTGGTATTTTTTAAAGTTAGCATTTAGCACTACAGACAGAGTTTTATCCAATTGCTCAGTATGTAGTCATAATACATTTTAATAAATGCAGAAACATTAGAACAAGCACCGGCACCACCAGTGTAGCTCCTTACCTCATGGGTCCTAGAGCAAATCAGACATGACCTACCTCTAGAAAGCTGTATGACTAAATTGTAGCTCTTGAACTTTGTATATATCGCGAGATAATGTGACTCACTGGAAAAGAGGATAATGCTCACTGATATAGGAGGCAATAGGAAAAGAGGAAAATTGTACTGCAGGGCAGCTGATGGCCAGGACTCCTTGACCCCTTCCACACAGCTGAATAAAATCCCACATGTTCTGCTTTGAACTTGAATATATGGCAATGTGGACTCAGATAACACAGTTCAATCAGATATTGTGGGATTTTTTGTCTTAATATTCTGGGTTATATGGCTGTGTGCAAGGGCCCTTAGAGATCTCTTATTTATTAGGTCACCATGTTGACTTGATGGCAAATAGAAAGAAGAACTACAATTAAATTAGGTAACTTGTGATTATTATTTCGATGTTCGAAGATGATTACTCCTGACTCACTTTGCTATTGTTACACATTTCTGAATGTCAGCCTTCCACCGGATAGACTCAAATCTGACTCCTCATTTCCTTCATAGGTTTCTCTGGCAACAACATCAAGGACATTTATAGTTGCTTTATGACAAGTTTAGCAATATACTAGTGTAAAGAAAGTCAAAACTAATATGTTGTAATCCACTACTGACTACCACTGCAATAAAAATAGCAATGGTTTGTCTACCCCATTAAGATATGTGCTACCCAAAAATATGCATTATATTTTGTTCAAGGGCATATAATCTCATAAAAATCCTTGGGAGTAAAATTACAGTGACACAAAGTATTTGGCTAATAATTTGCCCCATTTTGTAATAACTTAATACCAAGATCCCCTAGAATGCTTCCCACAGAGGCAAGGCTAACGTTCCAGTGGCTGTGCTTGGTGAATGGGGCTGACCAGTGCTTGCAGGTCAACCAGCCTCAAGCTAAGGGTCCTTCCACACAGCCATTTAACCCAGAATATCAAGGCAGATAATCCACAATACCTGCTTTGAACTGGATTATCTGAGTCCACACTGTCATAAAATCCAACTCAATGTGGATTTTGTACAGCTATTTTGTGTCAGGTGATGCTGAATTCTTCCTCAGGTATTCTTGTAAAAACTACAATCACTGTTAGCATAGTCAGGGTCCTTCCATACAACCCTATATCCCAGAAGGAAGGAAATCCCACAGTGTGGACTCAAATAACCAGTTTAAAGCAGATATTGTGGGATATTTGCCTTGATATTCTGGGATAAAGGGCTGTGTGGCCCTCAGGCAGCCATTATGCCAACGTATCGCCACAATATGATTTCATCCCACATCTCTTACCTGAGACAACCAATTTATTTATTTATACTTCACATATATAGACCGCCACTCCCCGAAGGCTCGGAGCGGTTTACAAAGTATAAACACACAACTAAAAGCAAACAAGTACAGCAATAGACAGTACAATAAAGACATACATAATACACAAAATCAGAATGGCCAGTGATATTCAATTGGAGTCTGTTGAGGGCTCGGTTTGCGACAGGTCCCCAGAAAAAGGGAAAGAGCCGGGCTTGGTGGGGTATTCGCTGGTATGGCCAGCGTGCGATACTGAGGTGCCATCGGCGGCTCGCTTGGGCCTGGTAGAATAGATAGAGTTCCTGGAGGTCAAATAGGGCCTGATGGAATTTTCAGACCATTAATATTGTCTTTGAGGGAATGGGAGGGGAGCGATCTCCCTTCAAACTTAGCCATATTCTAATTTCCTAGTGGGGCATTGTTCTGGTTCCCCTGTGAGGCTGGAGACAGGGATCTTTTCCAGCACCCAAAACCCACCCCCCAAAAGGTCCATGATTTAAATGTCCTTTGTGTCCTTCAAGGCCTGTGGCAGCCATCTCTGTCCTTCTTAGGCTTCTCGGTTTGCAGACCTTTGAAGCTCTTATTGCCAGGAAAAGCGCTTGCCAAGTCCCTCCTCCGTCCAGGCGGGGCTTCTGCCTAATGTAAGACTATCCCAAATACTGGCCATGCTAGCAACAAGATTCTGCAAGATGTAATTGAAGTAAACAGTTTTCAAAAGGATGGAGCCAGATAGCCTTGTTCACCTTCCCAAGCCAGGATGCTACTTTACTGCAGTGGCACAAACCAATTCAATTATGTATGCAGTCTGTAAGTATTTTTAACAGTTTTGTTATAATATTTAATTTTTCATTAAATACATTTCAAGGATAAGAGCTATAGATAGTTGCCCTAGAATGACAGAAAATAAGGACCTTTGCGGTAGCATGGTCAGCTGATAGGGAGCTAGAAACTTTTAGGCTCCAGGTGCCAAATCGACAGAAAAAAATGCCACTCGGTGCCTTTCTGTTCAAAGGCTTTTCATGTGAGGAACAGGCTAAAATGAGTTCTCAAAGGATGTGTACAGTAATGAATGTTTATACATGGTGAATATTTCACAGAGCTATAAGGCAATCTCTCTCTTTGTTGCATAAAACAGCTCCAGGTTTGTAATTTATTATAACGAAACTAAACAAGGTTGAATTTAGAAGGAGGGAAGCCAATTAATTTGGCACATCATTTTTTGTTTGCTGCTGTCAACTGCTGTTACAGGAAGTTGATAGATTGCAGGCCTGGGTTTTCTAATCAGATGATTCTGAACTGAAGGAAATGGAAAGGACCTGGGAGAAGAATGCATACATTACCACCAACAATAATTGCCAAGTCAAAGTGTTTAGGGAGTACCTTGACACATATACAAAATGCTAGCTCCTCTTGTTTCTAAAGTCTTCCAACAGAGGTCATTATGATGATTTTGCCTGCAGCTTTTCATGAGATATTGCCTCAAATCAGTTCTTCCAGAGTCCACCTTCCTGCCATTGAACTTTGGAATCCAAAAAGAACAAGCAAAAGAACGCCAACACAGCAGTCGCTTTTCAAAATCAAATAATTCTATTTCTTGATATATTTTCTTTCAATCATCATACAAAGTACGGTTGCAGTGGAAACCAAATCATGAAAATTGCATTCACAGGTCTCAAAATTATAATCCTCCCAAGGAGTCAAGGTCTCCGGGTTGTCCAAATAATCAATATTTTCAATACTATATTAATGGTATATAGTTCATCAGGTGGTCAACCCAGACCAATCTGGGTTGAAAATAGATGTTAAATATGAAGGGAATGGATGGGGTGGGTTACTAAAAGCAAAATTGCTGTAAATAATGCATTTCATTTAGTTTGTTTACAAGTGGAATATCTGACCGTACAATCATACCTAAAAATAACGCCCAAGTCATAACTTATATCTTTTAACACTGCAATGCCACCATAAATATGTTTGAGTTGGAAGTCTACTTTTAATCCTCAACTTTTTATTTTTCTAATGAAATGTTGTTTTGCCCCACTTACGTTTATTTGTCATTTCAAATGTTACGAATTTATAGCCTGCATGTTTTGTGAGCCACTTTGGGCATTGTTGGCTGTGAACAAGTAGTAAATAAACATACTTCGTTGGGATTTAACTCATTACTAAATACATTTTAAACTTAAAATTGCAAGATGAAATAAACAGGACGAGAGGGAAAAGTTTAGATCATGGTAGACTAAGTAGGGCAGTAAAGTGGAATTGAGTGAGCCTCAAATTGAAGTAAAATTACTTCATGGAAGATGATCCAACTCACCTCTTAATTTGATGCAGGCTGTCCTCAAACAATGCATAACATTCTGTATTCACCAGCAAATAGGCAGCCAAAGACCATGTAATGAACAATGTCTCCGAAAGCACTGAGGAATGTAATGAAGTGCAGCTCTTACACTTTCAATTAGCTCCCCACCTGTGGTATGTGAAATAGATTTCAGGTGACAAGATGCAACATTACTTCTGTTGCCAAAGAGTTAGGGGATTCTGAGTTGTTACAAGCCTTAAAGCCTCACAGGTTGATATTTATTTACTTATTTTTTTATTGAATGTATATGTGATCACTTTCTCCAGGGATGGGGTGCAACATGGGATAACAATGGAAGACAAACAGCCTTGTGCATAGGAATGACTTATAAGGCCATGCAAAGTCTATGTCTCTCCAAATGAGCTTCTGCACATGGTCTGGCACAAGAAGAGAGGGAGTGGGTGGCATCCGGTCAATGGCCTTTACTGGTGGTCATGCAACAATCTAAGCATGAGTCAGGCTAGATCAACTCAAAAGAAGGTTCAAAACGCATATATTCAAAATGTATCAATCAGTTTATAGTACAAATTATATTCTTAATTATGCTGTATCCATATACAAAGCTATATAGCTATATATTCCACTCTACCGTATCCGGGGTGCAGCCAGGACGGCGCTTAGTCCATCCCCGAATTTGCAAATAAGGGTCTGAGTCCCGAACCAACACAAAAGTTCCAAATGGAGATACGACGGTTGGGGGCAAAAAGCCAAGGTAAACCAAAACCGCAGGACAAAAAGAACCGGAGCCGCCAGTATTGGCTCCTGGTAGTTCGATTAAGGCAAGCCGACGGAAGGTCATTGAAAACATATGGTATGCTATGATTTGCAATTTCGCTTTCAATGATGTAATAATGCGGGTTATGTTTCTGTTCGCTTTACTACTATGATTCTTTATATGTATATGTAATTTTTCAGGACATGAACCTTAACATGGACATCTAGCCTTGACAAAGATTTACGAAACGGAATCTGCGGCCCCGATATGTTTTGAATGACCTTCCGTCGGCTTGCCTTAATCGGACTACCAGGGGCCAATACTGGCGGCTCCGGTTCTTTTTGTCCTTGGCTTCTTGCCCCCCCCCCTAACCGTCGTATCTCCATTTGGAACTTTTATGTTGGTTCGGGACTCAGACCCTTATTTGCAAATTCGGGTATGGACTAAGCGTCGTCCTGGCTGCGCCCTGGATATGGTAGAGTGGAATATATAGCTATATAGCTTTGTATATGGATACAGCGTAATTAAGAATATAATTTGTACTATAAACTGATTGATACATTTTGAATATATGCGTTTTGAACCTTCTTTTGAGGTCATGCAACAATGCATTAGGAAAACAGGCAAAATCTGCCTGTTCCAAGCAACATACCTTTTCAGTCTCTTACCTGCTTCTTGGCCACAACATCCATAGTAATGTTGCCATGGTTTCCATCAAAGCAGTTTAAGCTTCCAGTGCTTCATTTGGTGTCCTAGACCAGTGCTTCTTCGGATACTCTGCTAGGAACTAGCACTTTCTTTCAATGTGTCAGCAACTGGTACTAAGTTTAGGCTAATAACCTAATACAGTTTCTTTCTTGCCTGGAAACTCTCCAGAGATCAGTAGCTGATGGCTCTTGAACCAGTTGTGGTTTAATGTATTGTCGAAGGCTTTCATGGCCACAACCTCTGAGGATGCCTGCCACAGATGCAAGCAAAACGCCAGGAGAGAATGCTTCTAGAACATGGCCATACAGCCCGAAAAACCTACAACAACCCAGTTGTGTTTTGTGGAGGGCTACTTTAGGACTTTCCTAAAGTTTTTGAATGCTGGAAAGATTCAATATCAGAGACACTATACATAGGCCGCCCCCAAGTTATGAACAAGATAGATTCTGTAGATTGAAAGCTTCAGTGCACCTTTTCCCCATGATAACTCTTTCAGGAGTAAAATTTCCTTCTTAGGTGTAGATCAATCAATCAATAAAAACTTTATTTGCATTCCACCTCCTCTCCCCATAGGGACCCAGGGCAGCAAGCAACATGAAATAAACAAAGCAAATTGGCAAAATAAACAACTAATCATAAATTAAATCATCATAAAATCAATAAAAACGCAATTACACAAAACATTAAAACAGTAAAACAAGGTTAAAAGCCACTTCTAAAGTTAAAAGCCATTTTAGATTTTCTCTTACTCCATGTTATCTCACCCATTTTTAACTATGAGTCGTATGTAAGTCTGTTGTTTCTAACTTGGAGATTGCTGTAGTTTTGCAGTCTCATTTGCCACCTATGATATTGGGATCCAAAGCTATTTCAAGTATCAGATGAATTTGAAATGGATAACTGGGAAGGGGTATATTAGGTAGGCTGATAGTTTCTTCTGGAATCATGAAACCAGCTACAGGAATATCGCAGACTATTTCACAACAAGCAGGTTTCAGACCAGGAAAAAAACTGTACAGCCCAAATTCTTAATCTGACTGAGTATATCAAGGAAGGATATGAGAAAGGTTGCATTACCGGAACAGTTTTTGTCGAACTTACAGCAGCCTATGACACGGTGAAACATAGGAAAATGCTGCAGGAAGTCTACCATATTACCCAAGACTATCTTACAAAAACTAGGGTTGCCACTTTTTGATAAAAGAATAAGGGGCAGGTACCTAAAAATAGTGAATTTTTCACACACAAAATATAATTTTCAATTTTTTATGAAGTGTCCCTTATTTTTGTGAAAAATCCCTATTTTTAGGTACCTGTCCCTCATTCATGTGGCAACCCTAACCTAAACTATCCAGACTCTCCTAGAAAACCATAGTTTCTACGTGGAGTTTCAAGGCAGGAAAAGTAGATGGAGGAGGCAAAAGAATGGCTTACCCCAAGGCAGAGTTCTTGCAACGACCTTGTTTAATATCTCTACTAATAATCAGCCACAGCCACCACTCACAAAGAGCTTTATATATGCTGATGACCTTGGCCTAACAACACAAGCAAAAGACTTTGAAACAGTTGAAATCCAATTTACCAATGCCTTGAAAGATCTCTCCAGCTATTACAAAGATAACCACCTGGAGCCTAACCCTGCCAAGACACAAGTGTGTGCTTTCCATCTATGCAACCGTGAAGCCAACAGGAAATTGAAAGTCCACTGGGAAGGTCAAGAACTTGAACACTGTTTTCATCCTAAATATCTTGGTGTCACCTTAGATTGAATACTAGCATATAGGAAACACTGTTTGAACACCAAGCACAAAGTAGCTGCACACAATAACATCCTGCGGAAACTTACTGGCAGCACATGGGGTGCAGACCCAAAATTAGTAAGAACGTCAACCCTGGCCTTGTCTTACTCAGCTGCCGAGTATGCCTGTCCTGTTTGGCATAAGTCTGCCCACGCAAAACAGGTGAACATAGCATTGAATGAAACATGCAGAATAATCACAGGATGTCTTAAACCTACACCTGTTGATAAACTGTACAAGCTAGCTGGCATTGCCCGCCCCCACTGATGTGCAACGGGAAGTTGCTGCTAAGTGTGAGAGAAATAAGGTTAAACATTGTGAAAGCCATCCAGTACATGGCTACCAGTAGATTCAAATCAAAGAAAAGCTTTATGAGAACTACCACTCCTCTTGGCGTCCCCCCAGCAACAACAAGGGTATCCCTCTGGGCAGCTAAACCAGGAAATCCCAACTGGATGGCCCCCCATGAGGATCTTCCTCCAAGGGCAAACAAAGAATGGACAACTTGGAAGTCCCTGAATAGACTCAGAAGTTGAGTGGGCAGATCAAAAGGCAACCTGGCAAAATGGCACTGCCTAAAAGAATCCCATACCTTGTGTAACTCTGGAGCAGAACAGACAACTCTGCATCTGTATGCTTGTCCACTGTGCCCTGCCTCATATACAGAAGAGGAATTGTTGGAGGCTACTGACAATGCCGTTGCTGTTGCCCATTTTTGGTCAAAAGATATTTAGCCGCCTGCACGCCTTCTATTTTTATCAGTTTTATACTAATGTATGCAATGCTTTTGATATGAAATAAATAAATGAATTAGTTTCTTCTTTTGGCAGCCCTGGAATGGTTATTACAGAAACTAGGCTGTAATGTGGTAAGTAAACATAGAGCTATTAGGCAGAATCAATTTCCAGGAAATGATTGCTCAACAGTTCATCATCATCCATGGCTTCTCTTCTATATTCTCCCCATGTTCTGCTAAAAGGCAGCATAAAACCACTTTTTTGATTCAGAGCAAGTTGTAGGAAGGAACCAGTCTATGCAACTAATATTCAATAGGATGGCATTCAAAAAATATGAAATATGGTTAGGCAAGTGTTTCATATTCATGATCACTACTTAGTCATGATTGTGATACAAATTTGCCACAATTGTAACTTCCCTCTCAACTTATTTTACTGGACATCATCTGGGTGGGAAGAAGAATCCATTCTTTATTCAGACCTGAATAAAGTTTCTTTCTATTAGGTTTTGAGAAGTCAGACCATGAGACATTACTTGGATAAATACTCAATTAAGTATAAGTTGATACAGGATTGGGTTGCTGTGAGTTTTTTGGGCTGTATGGCCATGTTCCGGTAGCATTCTCTTCTGATGTTTCACCTGCATCTGTGGCAAATATCCTCAGAGGTTTGTTCAGAGGTCTGTTGGAAATGAGGCAAATGGAGTGTATAAATATATGTGTCCAGGGTGGGATAAAGGACCCTTGTCTGTTTGAAGCAAGTGTAAATATTGCAATTGGCAAGCTTGATTAGCACTGAGTGAGTAGCGTTGTAGCTGCAAAGCTAATCAGTGTGGGTATTTGCATAGAGGTCGTCTGGCTGTTGTGCCTGGAGACATCGTTTGTTCGGGAGGTGTTAACTGGCACTTGATTGCTTGCTGTCTGAAATTCCCCTCTTTCTGAGTGGTGTTTTTTTATTTACTGTTTTGATTGTGTTTTTTAACACTGGTAGCCAGATTTTGTTCATTTTCATGGTTTCCTCTTTTCTGTTGAAATTGCCCACATGCTTGTGGATTTCAATAGCTTCTCTGTGTAGTCTGACATGATGGTTGTCAGTGGTCCACCATTTCTGTGTTCTCAAATAATAATAATAAAATAAAATATGTTCTCAAATAATAATTAAATAAAAATATGAATAATTGCAACCTTCACACTTGCTTCAAACAGATAAGGATCCTTTATCCCACCTTATCCACAGATACACTCCACTTGCCTCATTTCCAACTCTGAAGATTGCAGATGCAGGCGAAACATCAGGAGACAACACATTGATACAGGATTCTTCTGACCAGTATCATTATCATCAATTACAACAAGATCATTAGAAACTTTTATTCTAAGGTGACTTGTTCAAAGATGCCAATCAGAAGACAGCTGCTATCACATGTGACATTAAACAGACAGTCTGGATCCACTCTTTCATACAAGAATACTAGGAGACACTAAATTGTTTTCACAAGTATTTTGTTTAGAAAGATTATGTAGAAATGATTTTGGGCAAGGTTCATATATCATCTTAAAGACAAAAATGTATTTATATTGCATTTGCAATCACCGGTATCTTAAGATATGTATGTGGTTTATTTTATTTGTAGATGTAGCTATTAAAGTATCCAGAAAAGTCACCTTTAGTATAGTTTTCAGCTGTTTGTAGTTTAACGGAGAAGTGGCCTCATTGCATCTCTATGACGACTGTTGCTTAGATATTAGCACTTAACTGTAACATAAACTAGACACAAGATAACAGTTGCTCCAGCAGAATAGGTCCTGTATCTGTGCATTTAATTCAACGTAGTCCTGACTAATCTTGGTTCCTTGGAAACCATTGAATGCAATTAGAAATCCAGTGTTTTCAAAATTGATCTTCATCCGTTTACTTTTTGCCCAGGAAAAGCACCTCCCATTCACTTGTCTTTTTTGGGAGGTGGGGGAGAAGAACTTGTGTAAGTGCACCAACAAAAACTGTGATTAATGTTTACTGCCTCGTGGTCAGAACTAGCAAGCCTTCTTCAAATCTTTAAAAGTCAAGCGCTTAGGATATCTCTTAGAAGTACTGATAGTGTTTGGCACTGGTGTAGATAGCATAGAAAGGCAAACAAAGGATGCAAGAGTAGGAATTCAAATTCAACATAGGGACTGTGAGAAAGCATACGTTTCTGAAAAAGGATGCTCATAATCATAGCTTTAGGAAGCAAGATACAAGTAGATCTACACCAGGGGTGCTCAGAATGGTGATCTCGATCACCAGGGTGATCTTTGGGCCTCATCCTGGTGATCTTCAGACCCCTGACCAGGTTTTTTTGCTGTTGGTCCTCTTCACGCGCCCCTGCATGCTGCAAAGAAGTCCTCCGTCGTTGCTCCTCCCCGCTCCCTGCTTGCGCGCCGCCTCCAAAAGCTCCAGAGTCCAAGAGGCAGAATGGGCCCCCTCTTTTGGATTCCTCCTCCTCCCTCCGTCCTTCTCCAGCCACTCAGAGTCATAGGAGACCAAAGGGGGCGGGCCTGGATGACGCGATGCATGGCTGGCCCCATGCACATGCGCAGAAGCGCCCATTCTGCCTCTCGGACTTCTCGTGAGCTCTTGGAGGTGGCACGCATGCTGGCAGCGTGGAAATAGGAGCAACGACGGAGGAGGAGAAGAAGGATGCTTTGGGGTAATTTCCTTACCGCATCTCAAAGGTCGGTCTTTTTACTTTGGGGTGGGTGCTTGATTGTTCTGTGGCATGTCTCTTTGTTTATTTTTAATGTTTAAAAATGGCATTTTAGCTCCAAAGCCTCTCTGCTTGCTTTGTTCCTTGAGAAATATATGTTGGGGAATATGGAAATGTGGGAGAAATGGGGTGGGTGCTTGATTGTTCTGTGGCATGTCTCTTTGTTTCCTTTTTATTTTTAAAAATGGCCTTTTAGGTCCAAAACCTCTCTGCTTGCTTTGTTCCTTGAGAAATATATGTTGGGGAATATGGAAATGCGGGAGAAATGGGGTGGTTGGATGTATTTTTGCATGCCCCTTTGTTTACCTTGCTGAGTATTAAATGGCCTTGCAGTTCAAAAGCCTCTCTTCTTACTTTCTGGCTGATAATATGTGTGGTAAAATGGCAGTGTGGGAGAAATGGGGTGGTTGGATGTATTTTTATGTTCTGTTTTATATTGTCATTATTAAATTGAAATGTTGATGTTTTATAACTTCATTTTATGTAAACTGCCCCGAGCCTGCTGGAAGGAGCGGTACATAAAAATGAATAATAAATATAAATAAATAAATAAGAAAATAGTTATACGTTTTACATTTCTGGGTAGGTGATCTTTGGGACTTGGTTTTTTAATCAGTAGCTCCCATGCTGAAAAAGTGTGAGCACCCCTGATCTACACCAACAACATTTGTGAAGAAAGCAAAGGTATCTGGAACTTCAATCAGAACTTCCAATTCCACAAATATGTTCTAAACCAGGGGTTTTCAAACTTTTTAAGTCAGGGGCTGGTTCACAGTTCCTCAGACTGTTGGGGACACACACACACACGTTTGGAAAAAATGAATTGATTTCTATACATACTGCATATATTTTATCTATAAAACAAAAAAATCAATGAAAGAGAAAACAATATTTAAAGTGAAGAACAATTTTCATCAACATAAACTTACCCCTCGTTCAATGGGAAGTGTGGGTCTACTTTTGGATGATGAAATAGACTAATTAGGATTGTTGTTGTGTGCCTTCAAGTAATTTCAGACTTAGGACAAACCTAAGTCTAAAGTTTAGGGCAGGGGCCAGATAAATGACCTTGGAGGGCCACATCCAGCTCATGGGCCTTAGTTTGGGGACCCCTGTTCTAAACAGCATTTCCTCTCAAACAGAGTTCAGGCACAATGACAGACCCCTTGGAAGTTCATGACTCTCCACTGCCATTGCAAAGTATTGATTTTGTGAGGGGTGGAATCTGTAGTATGATAATAGCGTAACATGTGACAACACACACATACCAAAGAAACAACGACAAGCAACTAATTTTCACAGAAAAATCGGTTGTGTCATCTCACTTTTTATACTGTTGGAAACTAAATTTTAAAAAAGTCACATTGATACATATTCTTATTCTAAATGTATTTACAAATAAATCTACAAATTTTATACACATTGTCATAATCACATGCCTTCTGTTCAGCTTTTAAATTAAGGCCATTATTAATTTTTCAGAAGCTCATAAGGCTGTAGCTGGTACCATCCTTTGACTTTTTACCCCTGTTTGTACACATTCACATTTGGCTCCTTAGGAGATTTTAAAAAATGCAAATTACAGACATATGTCCTGAATTTCTGGAGGATGAAACCAAATTATCATTCATTTCTCTGTCATTCACTAACAGCTACAGTTAATGGGCTGGGTCCAGCATCTATCTTCTGTAAATGGAAGCGCTCTATGTATAGGAGGCACTTTTGTCCAGTTTTCAAGGAATCTTCTTTCTAGCTGTACCACACATTATTTCATCCAGCAGCAAGCTCTCCTTGACCTTCTGTGTGGCATTTACAGGACACTGGATGATCTACTACAGAGAACAGAGGACATGCATGTCTGCTTCCATCAACTCAGTTGCACCCACTGAAATCTAATCTAGGCCAATGTATATAGGTGAACATATAGGAGAAAGGGAAAACTGGAGAAGAAGCCATATGCAAAGTAGATCACATTTTATGCAAATTTACCTGGGATAAAGCACCAGTGAATTGGCTTACATATGAGGAGAATACTAGGGCAGTGATCCTTTGCAACTTATTTGGTCCCAATGAACTCAGCAGGGCTTGCTTCTGGGTAAATATGTGGCACTGCACTACTAGACTGCAATGCTAAACATTACAATATTTGGGGAAAAAATCTAATTGATGAATACACAGGAGGTTAAACTCAGTAATCTCTCTCCTGAGCTAGCTATCCCACAATCCAGTGCTTTTGGAGGATGTGTGTGTATCAAAATACCACTAGCACATGCAGGCTAGTATTATTGTATCAGTCCAAAAAACAATGGCTGATTCTTTTTGCGGGGGAGGAAGATACTTTTTCACACATTCAATTGTTTCATGCCATAAACACTAGATATTTGTAAAAATAACATTAAAAAGAAAAGAGTTACAATTTACAAGTGTTCATAAAAGTGAATAATTGAAAGGAAATTCAAGATCATCTAACAAGGATCCACCTAACAACAATAAGAAGAAATTCCAGGCTGTGACCAGTCACACATTGGAAGCGGAATCCACAGTCCAGATATCTCTTCTGCAAGACGGCTTTGCAGAACTGGAGTTTCCTTCAAAAACATCTGATTCAGAAAAATACTGCTAAACACGAGTGGAACGTCAGTATCCTTTACTTATTTCGACCTGAAACAAGAACATACAAATTACTGAAGGTCAGATGGAACAGAAGCGATTTTGTACCTTTTGTAAACTCTGCTGTGCCACATTGATTGTTTTTTTTTAGCAGCAATGAAAAACATTTTAGTGTGGTAAATATTCAGTGATCTTTGATGTTTGCAAAATCCTGTTAGTATTCACGCCCTTTCAGATTCTGGTCTAAATTCAGTATTAGTTTCAATTAGAACTTCTGAAACAGCATTTACTTAAGTGCCCACTCAAAAAAAAACACCTCTCAATGATTCAGCGTGTCTACTCACCTGGGACTAACAATTGGATTTAAGACTGCTGATACTGGTAACATGGTTGTATTTGAGCACTGCTGTGGCTTACTCAATCTTGAAAGGCTCCTTGGTACATTTTATGAATTAAATGGAACAGAAACTTAATAAATTAGGTAACAACATCCATCTGTTGGGAAATATGTATGTGAATTCACAGCATGTATCTTATGCCATCTCAAGAGAATTTGGGATTTGTCATAAAGCAACAGTCACAAGACTGTACTGCACTGTTGGTCAACTGCTGAACACTAAGCTTTTGCAAGGTGTGTCACTGCTGCACTCCATGGGTCTCAGCACTGCTGAGATCTTCCTTTATGGCTGCTATCTATACACCTATCTTCCCAAGAATTGTGTCTTAGTTTGACTTGTCCTCTGCTTCACAGTAGACTGGGTCAAGGAGAAAACAAGTGAGTGGACAGCAGGGATCAACTATGCCCGACAGATAGGACTCTGGGACAAAGGTCCGGTGACTCACTTAGCAGAATAAGTAGGAGGAACCTTAAATGTAGCTAGTCTGGTTTACAACATTGATTTTGAAAAAAATCATATTTTGAAGTAAGTGAAGTAATATTTGTTTATATTTGCTATACATTTTAAAAGGAATACATATTACTATCCATGCAAGGTTTGGAATGCTCTTATCCTAGGGCTGAGTCCAGTCCTTCTCATGTGGCAAGCTGGAGTTTTCTAGTTCTAGTAAGAACTGAACTGTAGATCTCTTATAATACTAATAGTGTGGGTTGTTGTTATTATTACTACTATGACTACTACTAGTATTTATATCCCACCTTTTTCTGTCAATGGAAACTCAAAGTGGGTAGAGTGTGGCAATCTCTGAAACACTCACCAGTTCTCTCAAAAACTTCAACTGCTCTATTAAAAATATCATGAATTTTGGGCACTTTTTGCTTGAAAACTACACCAAAAAAGCCTTGAAATGTTCAAAAATATGCAAATATATACCCTTTTCATTCGCTTGAAGCCAAATTACATACAAATATTTTTTTATTATTCCTTGGTGTCACTCTCAAAATGCCAAATGGAAATGATGAAACTTTGTTTCTGATTGCCATTTTGCAAGAGATTACAGAGGAAAATGGAGGGAGTTGGGTTTGCTATTGGGACATGTTGGAGATTGAGGGGAGGGAGAATACGGTTGGTCACTACGTCCCATGTACTTTCCCATCTCTGCCTTAAAGGCTAAACAACATTCAAGTTAGCATAAGCTTTTGTAGATAAAGATCACAACATCAGATATAGTATGCTATAGCCCATAAAACCATATAATATAATCAGGTATTCTTTAATGCTTTAAGCTACAAGTATCTTTGTTCATGTCATCAAGGTTAATTGGGAAAAAACCTAGGAAAAGGTCACTGTCATCATAGCTGTGCTTGAGAGCTTCTGTAAAAGATCTCATGCCAATGTCACACTAGTCAACATCCACCAATGAGGCAGTGTTTTATTTCCTTGTGCCTCTCCACTTGAGATGAAAACCTGTTCTGGGAGATGTTCCAGATTTCTGTAGGCTTCAATGAGTGCAGTAGAAGAAGGTGGTTGCCAGAAAAAGAGTAGTTTTGCCTAGTTCTCCTCACAGATGATGTTACATTATCACAATGACCCAACTAGACCCCCCCTCCCAGTATGCTGAACTAGATGAATTAGATTACACTTATAGAGCAAGGCTATTTAAACACTACACACAGCAACAGTTGGTCTATGAACACATGAGTGACTGCACTGTGGCACACCCACTTGTTTTTGGGATCCAAACAGTGTTTTAGGTAGAAACACAGGTTCACCTTTAAACCTCATGTTTCAACCAGGAAGTAGTATAATTTTTATTCATTCTTAACTGGCTAGAGTGTTATGTGCTCTGAAACTCTGAGAATAGGGAATACTACAAATCCTCAATGAGTTACTGAATGGCAAGAATGCTGAAAAAAAATGAAAGGGCACATAAATGCCTTCAGGCCTTGATGTAAGGCAGAAAATACATTTCTCTTCCACTCTTGGCTTTCATCTTTAAAAGCTGCATTTTTCACAATTTGGGTAGTGAAAGGGCCATTAGTTCTGAACCTAGCAGCTTTCCTGGCCCATTTGCAATACAAACTGATCCCAATTATCTTTTTGTGAAGCCAAGTAGGCAGTCTGGTGCACAGCAGACAGAAGCACTGAGAAATCGTGGATTGCACAGTTCACCAACTGCCCAAATTGTTTTCTGGAGCTTGGTTTTCAATGGAAATTTACCTCGAACATTGATATTCTTGTTCTTTAAAGCATATTTGCATTCTGCAAGTGCACAGGCACAAAGGTTTTTAAAGAAAATTCTGGTTTTGTAGTTGTGTGTGTGTGTGTGAGGGAGAGAGAGAGAGAGAGAGAGAGAGAGAGAGAGAGAGAGAGAGAGAGAGAGAGAGAGAGAGAGAGAGAGAGAGATCCAGGAAAAACTGGCAGGGAGAATGAATAGAGAGAAAACAGAGGGAGCTCTCTTAAATGTCTTTTAAAGGTTGGATAATTTATCGATCTAGCTCAGTTAACCATTCTCCAGAGTTTCAGGTAAAAGCGTTGTGTTTCATATAAATTGTTCTTGAGCCCAGTTGCCACTGAAGTTAAACTTTGAATATTTTGTACATATATCTCTTGTTTAGCATGCAGCATATTATCATTGTGTTCAAGGGTTTTTTAAAACATTGAAAAGCAATGAAAGAAAAAGCAACAGGAGGAGGATGTGCCAAATCCTTGTTTGGGGCTAATTTGGAAATCCAGATTCAACCTTGCGTCAATTTATACAGATCTAGACCTCATCTGAATAGCAATTCAGAACTCTGAGCTGCAGGGACACCCATCTGTTTGCATTGAGAAACTAAAGTGGCCATGGTTCTTTTGTGTTTGTTTTTCACTGAAGGATGAAATTTGGAGACAGGGTAACTCCCTTTGAAAGGATGGACCATACCAAACACCAGGCAAATTGGTCCAGGGATGTTTGTGTCAGCCACCTCGAAGTTCAGCTTTAAAAACAGCAGTAATTACCACAATAAAGCCACTTTATGTGTTGACCGAATATATAGTCTTTTGATACATAATAAGTCTATTTCATTCTACTTGTAACCTCTGTGTTTTTAGCGGCCTTACAACTGACCAGGAGTACCTCTGATTTGTCTGGATTGAGTTTCAATCTCTACACCCTCATCCAGGCTGACACAGCAGCCAAGCACCAGTTCAGGACCTGCACAGCCTCCTTAGTAACAGGTGGGAATGAGTGATAGAGCTGAACATCATCTGCGTACAGATGACATCTGACCCTAAAACTCCGGATGATCTTTCCCAGCAGCTTCATGTAAAGACTAGACATCTTTACAATTTATTTTCACATACTTAAAGTTGGGTGTGTATTTCACATTCCTTCAGTATATGTGTGATGTATGTGCCTTGGTTGTCTGCTAAAAATAGCGCCTATACATTGCATAATGTACTGTAACCATGTTAAAACATTTTCCTTTTTATTTATATTATTATGTATCTTATTTTATTGTTTTAACCCACTCCCAGCCTCAGCCCTTGGACATGCTCTTTGTACAATAAACTACAGAAATTACATTTGAAATATCAGTCTTAATCTATAATATAGTTAAGATGCTAAATATGGAAATGAATTGTAAATTGAACAATATACTGTAGATAAAATAGAAAATGTTATATTAATTAAGAGTATGTGGGATCCAGTTAGGAATTGCTTAGAGAATGTATTAAAATGTGGAGTGGAAACATTGAGATGTTAAAACATTTTCAACTCTTCTTGCACCTTAAGGAGTAAGTGAAGATGAAAAAATTAGTAATCTTACGTCAAATCGATGTAAACAACAGATTATTAATGTAGTTAGAAGGATTAATGCTGTCCTTTTGACCAAACTCTTACTTACAGGATTTACAGGCTTTAACTCAATATGTTCCTGATGGGATTGTTGGTAGGAGTAAGTGTCAAGTCCACCTATGAAATCAACTGAAAATGCAACACAGTTGACATGAATTTGCAAGGGGAAGTGGCTTAATATTAAAGTGAATGGAAACGATAACAAATAATGATGAATGAACTATACTAAGGATGGGCATAGTGCATATGGATGTGTGCATGCACATACTCACATGGACTATCTACTAGGGCACTCACTGAAAAGTCAACAAGATAGATCTTTGTAAATTTTGTCCTCAGAGGAAAGAACTGATAATTTTATCTTTCAATGCAAGAAGTTTGTTGAAAACTGCAGTTTTCAAAGAATATTGCAAAATGTGCACTTGCACAGAAAACAAATTTCCTGTAAAGGATGCCACATTTCTGTATAGAAAATAACATTCCAAGGAAATCTTCTGAGTACCTTCTGCATGAGCAGAAATCCTGATTAGTTAGGGAGGTAAGACATGATAACACATGTCCAAAAATATAACCACTACCTTCTACAAAGTTAACTATTATTACCTTAAATCTATTCCTGTCAATAGTCAGAGTGAGGCTGCTGACTTTGGGGTATCATAAAGAGACAGATCTAGTTAGTACATACCATGCATGATCTTTCAATTCCTCTGTCTCAGTCAGCAAAACATTTGCTTTACCTTGTAAATATCTGAGCTTTACATAGACATGTCACAAATTACTAGAAGTGCTTGCTTAATGATCCCAATATGTCTTTACCATGTATTTATCAATATACACTAAGTTAGACAGATTATCTCTATCATGAATCTGATGGTAATTAATCTTGGGACCTTCCACACTATACATTCATTAGTTATAGGTAGTAACCTTTAGGAGTAACGGTTTCCCTTTGACATTAAGTCTAGGTGAGTCTGACTCTGGAGGGTGGTGTTCATCTCCATTTCTAAACTGAAGAGACGGTCTGTAGACACCTTCAAGGTCATGTGATCAGCATGACTGAATGGAGTGCAGTTACCTTCCCGCCACAGCAGTGATCTATTCACATTTTCATGCTTTCGAACTGCGAGGTTGGCAGAAGCTGGAGCTAACAGTGGGAGCTCACCCCGCTCCCTGGATTCAAATTGCTGACCTTTTGGCCAGCAAGTTCAGCATCTCAGCAGTTTAACCCACCGCACCACAGGGGGCTCCCATGTAGCTACATTCCACTTTAATTGCCATGGCAAGATTTTGCAGAATACTTGCTTCTCAGCCAGAGCAGTCTAGAGCTTACCAAACTACATATCCCAGGATCCCATAGGATGCAACCACAGCAGTTAAAATGAAATCATAGTGCTATAATTGTGAGATATGAAAGGGATTCAGTTCTAATGAAACATATAAAGAAGAGTTTCGCTTATGCAACCTTCACTCATCCAACGTTCTGTATTTTCCAATGCAGCCTGCCTTCCATCTATGCCTTGAAGATGGATGGCCACAAGCTATTTCAATACATTGCAACGCCCGTTTTGAGCTAAATTGGACCCTTTGCTGACCATGGAATACAGTAATTACTACATAACGTCCAGGGACGACCTGGCCACGGTGATCCAGGCGACGGTATTGAATAGCTTTTTCTGTCGATTTGTTGTAAAACATGATGTTTTGGTGCTTAATTTGTAAAATCATAATTAATTTGACGTTTAATAGGCTTTTCCTTAATACTTCCTTATTATCCAACATTTTGAACTGGGTCCTCCAAGACGTTCTGCAGCCTTCGGCTGGCCCATTTGATTGATGATCTGTAATAAATGAGACTACTGTATTACAATAAATCAAGAGGTGTTTCTGTTACCATTCAACTGCAGTTTCACTTAAGGGAAAAAACAAAACAAAACCAAAATGTTCTTGCATCCAGCTCAGTTCAGGGCAGATAGTGGACACATTCTCAGTTTATAATTGTTTGATCCAAATGGGCTGACTAAGAGTGAGAATTATCACAAGCACAAGTACTTGCATAAATGAACCTTCAGACAATAGAGATGAATCACATAGAATTTCTTGGCACTATACATTTCTTGGCACTATCCAAGTATAGCAAGTAATCCAGATTTGGTTACAGAAGTGGAAATGGATCAGGAAATACTATTATGCATTGTGATATGCTTGTGATGTAGTCCTGCATCTATTCTAGAAGATTAATGGTGTGAAAGATATCAACTCCCTTTTTAAATTCTCCAGTAAAAAAAGCCTCATTTACTCCAAAGAAATTGGAGACAGAAAAGCTAGGCTGTCTCATGACTGGTTGATGTCTATGCCCTGTGTGAAAGCTTTTACAGATTGTCAAAATGATGGCAATAAACTTTAATTTGGGAAGGCACAAATGGGGAGATTATAATCAAATGGGAGTACAATTTTATTGTCAGCTCCGGTAGGATGCCCAAACAAGCCACGCTCACTCCAAGGTTAGTTGAAGGAATAGTAGTTTATTGAGTCCTTAATCCAGGGCGGTCAAAGACCGAACTAAAGAAGTTCCCGCTTGTTCACCCCTTCAAACCCTCCCCTGGGTCAGTTGATCCGGTGTCCAGCATATCAAAGGCCAGGAAAGGGCTCTCAGCATTTCAAAGGGCTTCCACAGTTCAAAGGCCTCCAGATGTCGCTCTTATCAGATGGCGCGCGGGGCCTGGGCCGTTAGGTAAACAAACGGGCCAGGCGACGCTGACATAGCGCCCCCCCCCCCCGAAAAATGGCGACCTGCAAGGGAGAGAGAACAGAAGGGGGGGGGAGAGACAGGGAGGGAGAAATGTCAGGGTCCCGGTTTGTCAGGAAAACCGGCGTGGAACCGTTTGGCCAGCTTGGGGGCCCTAACATGTTCGTGTAGCACCCACTCAGGCTGTAAGGTGGGGGCAGTCCATTTGACTAGATAGAAGAGCCGGCCCCTTCGCCGCTGGGAATCCAAAATGTCTTTGATCTCGAAGTGGGTGTGGGCACCCACCATGATTGGGACGGGGTCGGCGGGCGGGGCGGACCACTTGCGGTCCGTCACTGCTTTCTTCAGAAGGCTAACGTGGAAAACCGGATGTACTTTGCGCCAGGCGTGCGGGAGGTCGAGCTTCACCGCGACAGGGTTAATCACCTCGACGATCCGGAGGGGCCCGACGAACTTGTCCGCAAACTTGCGGGATGGCTGGGTTGACTTAAGGTGCTTGGTCGACAGGTAGACCTGGTCCCCCACCGCGTACGTTGGCTGGGGCCCTCGTTTCTTGTCAGCGTGCAGCTTGTAATTCTCCCGGGCCTGTCGCAGGGTGGTCTGGATCAAAGGCCAAGCGTCGGCTATCTTCGCGCCCCATTTGTCCGGAGAGATCCTGGGGTCCGCGCCCACGGCGACGGCGGGGAATGGCGGGAAGTCCCGGCCGGAGACTATTCGGAACGGGGAGGCCCCCGTCGAGGCGTGGTCCGAGTTGTTGTAGCTGTACTCAGCGACGTCCAGCATGCTCGCCCAATCGTCCTGCTGGTACGCGGAGAAGCAGCGCAGGTACTGCTGTAGCGTCCGTTGGACCCTCTCAGTGGCGCCGTCTGTCTCCGGGTGAAAAGAGGTACTGAGCGCCCTGCGGGCCCCAAGCCCCGACAGGAAGGCTTTCCAAAATTTAGAGGTGAACTGAGGCCCCCGGTCACTGATGACCCTGCGCGGGCAGCCATGAAGGCGGAAGACATGGTGGAGGAACAGCCGGGCGAGCTCCGGCGCCGTCGGCAGTCTGCGGAGGGGGACGAAGTGGGCCTGTTTCGAGAACAAATCGATCACTGTCCATATGGTTGTGTAGCCCCCACTATTAGGCAAATCCACCACGAAGTCCATCGCTATTTCGTTCCAGGGCTCGGAGGGGTCCGCCACCTCTTGCAGGAGTCCGGTGGGCCGGCCTGCTTTGGCTTTGTTCCGGGCACAGACCGTACACTCGGCGATGTAGTCCTTTGTGTCCTTCCGCATCGCCGGCCACCAGAATTGCCGTGCCAACAGCCTTAGCGTTTTGGTGAAGCCAAAGTGTCCCGACAGTTTGGAGTCGTGCGCCTGCCGCAGTATTTGCCCTCGCAGGCTGGAGGGGACGTAGAGCTTATCTCCACGATGCCAGGTTCTGTTGGTCAGGGTGAGGTGCTCCTTGTGGGCGCCGAGCCAGGCGTCTTCCAGCGAGGCAGCTTTTAGGTCCACTAACAGCTCAGGGGCCGCCCCGTCTGCCGGGGGGGGGGTGGCCTGGGCGGCCGCCCGGGTGCAGGGCCACCAGGCCCAGTTGGCGTTCGGAGAACACGGTGCCCACTTCCCTGGGTGCGGAGTAGTCCGCGTCTGGCATCCGGGACAGCGTGTCAGCCAGTACGTTCTTCGGACCCGGCAGGTATTTCAAGGTGAAGTTGAACCTGCTAAAAAACTGAGCCCATCGAAGCTGCTTGGCGTTGAGTCTCTGGGGTGTCTGGAGGGCTTGCAGGTTTTTGTGGTCAGTCCATACCTCAAAGGGCAAGGCCGTGCCCTCCAAAAAGTGTCTCCAATGGTCCAGCGCTGCCCGGACGGCGAACGACTCCTTTTCCCATACGTGCCATCTCTTCTCCGTCTCGGAAAACTTTTTGGAGAGGTAAGCGCAAGGCCGGAGCTGCCCGGTGCCGTCGCGCTGGAGCAGCACCGCCCCGTAGGCCCCCTCCGATGCGTCGCACTGCACGGTGAAGGCCTTGTCGGGCAGCGGATGGATCAGCAGCGGTTGACTGGTGAAGCGTTCTTTGAGGGCCTCAAACGCGGCTTGGCACTGGGGCGTCCATCGCAGCAGGGCGCTGGGTGACTTGGCTTTTTTCGTTTCTCCCAAGCCCTTAGTCTTTAGCAATTCGGTGAGGGGGAGCGCAATTTCGGCGAATCCTCCAATGAACTGCCTATAAAAGTTGGCGAAGCCCAGGAAGCCTTGTAGCTGCTGGCGGGTGTGTGGGGCCTCCCACGCTAAAACGTCTCGGACCTTGTTCGGATCCATGGCCAGCCCCTCAGTGGAGATACAGTACCCCAGGTAGTCCAGTTCCGTGCGGTGGAACTCGCACTTTGAGAGTTTGACGAAGAGCTGGTTGTCTTTTAGCCACCGGAGCACCTCCCGCGTCAGCACGTCGTCCAGATACACAAGAACCCCTTTGTATAGCAGGTCTCTAAAGATTTCATTGATGAACTGCTGGAAAATTTTCGGGGCTCCTTTAAGTCCGAAGGGCGTGACCCGAAATTGGTACTGCCCGAGATGGCAGTTGAAGGCGGTCTTCCAGCAATCCTCCTCCCTCACGCGTATCCGGTAAAACGCTTCCCGAATGTCCAGTTTTGAAAAGAGGCGGGCTTTTCCCAGCTGGGCCAAGATCTCTGACATCAATGGTAGAGGGTAGGGACTCGCCGTGCATATGGCGTTCAGGCCCCGATAGTCCACACATAATCGTAGCGACCCGTCCGCCTTGGGGCGGAACAGGACCGGCGCTGCCAGCGGGCTGGTCGAAGGCTCAATGAAACCCCTGGCCATGTTCTTATCGATGAAGTCTCTGAGGGTTTTCCTTTCTGGCTCTGACATGGCGTAGAGTTTCGGACTTGGGAGCTTGGCCCCTGGCTCGATCTCAATCGCGCAGTCTGACTCCCGGTGGGGGGGAAGTTGGTCACTTTCCTTCTCGCTGAATACCTCCTCTAGGTCTCGGTATTCGCGTGGGACCGCCATCAAGACCTCGGCCGTGGCAACCCCTGCTCCCTCGGGACCCGGGTCTTCGCCCTCTCCGGGCTCGTCTATCTCTGCTTGGGCCTCTCCGTCACGGAACTTCACCGCCCCGGTCTCCCAATCGATTAGGGGATTCTGGCTCCGGAGCCAGGGGATCCCCAGGATGATGGGCTGGTGGGCCATGGGTGAGAGGACAAATTGGAGGCTCTCCTCGTGGGTCCCTATCTGTATCCCTAACAGTCCTGTTTTCTGGGTCGCCGGTTTCCCATTTGCGGGTGACCCGTCTAGCTGGGAGAAGAGGATCTGCGCGGCCAGGGGCCGGGCTTGTAGTCCCAGTTGGCGGGCCAGGGGAGGGGACATCAAGCACCGAGTACACCCGCTATCTAACATGGCCTCTGTCTCTACTTCTTGGGGCCCCTCTGGGTTCCATATTCTTATTTTAAACTTAAGGGTGCCGCTGCTGAGGGGTTCAGACTCACCGCCCTGGATGGGATGGACCTGCCGCCGGGCGCCTACAGCAGATCGTTGTCGTTTCCCGCCATCCATTCGGGGTCACTTTCCTCCGCCTCCGTCTCTGGGCCCTCGGCCACTTGTATGCGTCTCCGCCACCGCAGCTGCTTTGCCCCTGGAAGCCTTGGGGGTGTCTATCGGCTTGGCCTCTGGCGTCTTCTCAGCCTTGGGAGGGGTTCCCTTCCGCCGGCATTCGGCTGCGCGGTGCCCTTTGCGACCGCAAGAGTAGCACGCCCCCCTCTTTCCCTTGGGGGTCTCTCTGCTGCTCGACCGAGCCCTCGGGGAGGGGCGTCGTGGTTGCTCCGGCTGGCCGGCTGGGCCCGGGCCGTCCTCTTCCCCCCTCTCGATACCTCCGGGGCATCTGTTCCTTGTCGCACTCCACTCGGCCAGCCATGATGATCCAGTCCTCTAGGGTCTCTGGGTTCCCCCGGTGCATGGCCCATTCCAGAATGTCTGACCTCAGGCCGGCTTTGAAGCATTCTAACTTAGTCACCTCTGACCAGTCCCGAACCTTTTCGGCAATGGTTTTGAAGAGGAGGGCGTACTCCGACACCGTCTTCTGGCCCTGGTAGATTCGCTTGAGCTGGGCTTTGGCCTTCTCTCCGGCTAGCGGGTCCCGGAACCGCTGCTGTAGCGCATTCAGAAAAGCCTCTAAGCGTCGCAGTTCAGGGGCGCCAGTTTCAAACATTTGCACCAGCCAGTCGGCCGCCTCCTCCTTCAGGTTGGCTCCCACGGCCCGTACCTTGGCTCCCTCTGAAGGGAAAGTGTCCCCGTAATCCTGCATAAAGTTCTGGACATTGGTGAGGAAGTAGGAGAGTTGCTTCGGATCACCGTCGAACTTCACCTTTAAGTCTCTCCGGCCTGATCCTCCTTCCTGGCTCCTCTCGCTCGCTCCGAAGTTAAAGGTGGAGGCCCCTCTGCTCGGGCGGAAGTCCTCCTCGGTTCCGGCAAAGGTTACTCGTCCGGACGGCCTTCCTTCCACTCTCTCCGACACTCGCCCGGGCTGCCTTCCTCCTTCCGTTCGTCCCGACGCGCGGGCCGGGGCCTTCTCTCTCGGTTGGGGCTCTGCCGGGAACCCCCAGGCCGGTCCCTCTGCCTTCCGTTGCATCACTCCCAATTGGAACTGGATGTCCTGCACCGCTAGTGTTAAAGCTCTCACTTGTTCTTCCAGCGCTCGGGAGGGGTTCGGGGTGCTGGTCTCCGGGGTCCCTCTCTCTCGGGTCGCCCCTGTCTTTTTTCACACCGTCACATCCTTCGGCAAGGGCATCTCGAACTCCTGCTCCTGACCTTCCATCCCAGTGATGGCTGGATGTCCAGCTCCACTCGGGGGGTCCGTCTGCTCGACCTCCAGCTCCAGTTCTTCTTCGGCCATTTCGAAGTGATTTCGATTGGGAGTTCCTTCTCCTGGCTGGACATCGTGTCCGTAGGTGTTGCGGTTGGAATGGTCTCACAGCCGCAGAAGATTTAGGAGTTCGGTCTTTATGTCAGCTCCGGTAGGATGCCCAAACAAGCCACGCTCACTCCAAGGTTAGTTGAAGGAATAGTAGTTTATTGAGTCCTTAATCCAGGGTGGTCAAAGACCGAACTAAAGAAGTTCCCGCTTGTTCACCCCTTCAAACCCTCCAGGCCCAGCCCCCTGCTGGGCCACTCCCTCCCCTGGGTCAGTTGATCCGGTGTCCAGCATATCAAAGGCCAGGAAAGGGCTCTCAGCATTTCAAAGGGCTTCTACAGTTCAAAGGCCTCCAGATGTCGCTCTTATCAGATGGCCCGCGGGGTCTGGGCTGTTAGGTAAACAAGCGGGCCAGGCGACGCTGACAGAGGGCCCTGCGGGGTGAGAAGGGCAGAATATAAATGACGTAAGTAAATAAATAAATAAATAAATAAATAAATAAATAAATAAATAAAGTAACTGTAGCTTTTTAAAGGCTGTGATCTGCTTTGAGTCTTGGTTCCTGAGATAAAAATGAAATATAAGGAAATATAACCATCCCCATAGATACTGGTTAATAGGAGCTGTAATCCAATACAAACTCAAAATCTTGGTGAAATGCTGCTTAAACAGTGCTGTTTTCTACTTTTATGCTCAGAAATAAGTCCTGTTCAATGCATTGGCACTTTTAGTCATGAAAGTAAGGAGAGAACTGCCGTGTACATTGCCCAAAATAGTAAAATGACTGTGGTGGAGAATTGGTACCATCAATAATTTTATGCTAGAAAAAGTAACAGAAAGCGATTGATTTGAAAATACTGTCGTCCATTTCCTTTAGCTAATACTAAAAACTTTAAAAGATCAGAAAAACATGGAGTGAGGTCAGGAGGCTGTGTGTAGCTAAAACTAAATGTATATTACTTATAGGACAAATACAAATGAGTTGTGGGCAAGAGGATGCTCTGTGTTCACATTCAGTCTAAGTAGTGTTTCTCAAACCATGCTTCTCTAGGTGTTTTGGACTTTAGCTCCCAGAAATCCTACTCAGTTTTCCAGCTGTTAGGAATTGTGGGAGCTGAAGTCCAAAACATCTGGAGAAGCACAGTTTGAGAAACTCTGGTCTAGAGATATTAGCTGGTGACCATTTTTACCAGGAATGCCAGGTATCATTCAGCTGGCAGCACTGTTAGCAGTTCTATTATTTCTAGATCATAATATCAACATCTTACAAATGACGTTGTCACTGTAACATTACTTTTGGAGGTACTGAAGGGATAAGATTGAAGTATTGAGGGCATTACATAACTTTAACAAATATAATAATGTCAGAAATGTTTATTCATTACTTGTTTTACTTTCAGGTGGCATTTTTTGGGGGGATTAGTTTCAAACTTCATGCAGATTTCTTCCTTCCTATAATTTTTCTTCCTTATGAACCCATTTGGGTTTTGGAGAGGCATTCTTTGCTGGGTTACAAACTCCTGACCCTACAAGTATAGCTGTCCACATACCTTTAGGGCAGGGGTGCTCATTAGGTAGATCACGATCTACTGGTAGATCGCGTAGGGCGTCCTGGTAGATCGCAGGCAAGGCGGGAGGAAGGCTCAGTCCCGCCCTGCAAGTTCCCGCCGCCGCTGCCTAGGTGCACAAGGAGGTTGGACTGGATGGAGGTCTCCTCCTATTCTAGGAACCCATTGTTGTTGTTGTTATTATTATTATTATCAGAGGCTGAATTGCCATCTGTGCGGAATGCTTTGATTGTGTTTTTCCCTTATGGCAGAAGGAGGTTGGACTTGATGGCCCTTGGAGGTCTCCTTCTACTCTAGGAACCTATTGTTGTTGTTGTTGTTGTTATTATTAGAAGTAGTAGCAGAGGCTGAATGAATATTATCATCATAATTATTATTATGAATAAATTCAGGGGCTTATTATACTCACATTTAGTTGAATCCAGTCTTAAAATATATTATATGGCTCTCACTGAAATAAATTTCCAAATAGTTTGCTTTTATGGCTCTCTGAGTAGTGGGTAGGTAGATCATTTTGACTTGGTTGTTTTATAAGTAGCTCGCATGCTGAAAATGTGTGAGTACACCTGCTTTAGGGCAATGTTTTTCAAACTCTGCTTCTCCAAATAGTTTGGACTTCAGCCCCCACAATTCTTAACAACTGATAAGCTGGCTCTCATTTCTGGGACTTAAGAACATAAGAACATAAGAAGAGCCATGCTGAATCGGACCTCAGCCCATCTAGTCCAGCATTCTGTATCACACAGTGGCCCCCAGTTGTACACGGGGGATCTCGAGCAGAAGGGAGGGCAAAACCTGACCTGCTCCCGACCCCCACAACCAGTACCCAGGGAAATCCTGCCTACCTCAACCAACTCTGAGGTGGCACTTGAATGTCCTTTTCAGTAACTACCGATACACTTGGTATCCATGAATCTGTCTAATCCTGCCTTGAAGTTGTTCAGGCAGACAGCTGTCACAACCTCTTCTGGAAGTGAGTTCCATAACCCAATGACCCTCTGGGTGAAGAAATATTTCCCTTTATTAGTCCTAATTTTCCTACCTTGGAGCTTCAGGGAGTGCCCTCTAGTTCTAGTGTTTTGTGACAAAGAAAATAGTTTTTCTTATTCACCTTTTCTATCCCATGCATGATTTTATACACTTCGATCAAGTCACCTCTTAAACGCCGTCTTTCAGTCGAAAACACCTGGAGGTGCAGTTTGAGAAACACTGCTTTAGAGTAATCGGTAACGTGACACAATTATGATGTTTTAGACATATTCTGAATAACATTCCTCTCCCTCCTATCTTCCCTATGTAGCCAATCTTGCCTGTACTTTATGAATCATGTAAACATTGTATAATAATGTTTGTATTGCTTATCTTTCATGTTTTTATCATTTTTGTCAAATCAGTTTTAAAATATGTGCCTTCAGGTTGCTTAGGATGGTGACTCGATTAATTTAATAAGACTTTCTCAGGGAACGAAACCTCAGAAGTGGATTGCCATTGTGTTCCTGGTCCCCTATCAAAGTAGTAATGAGACCTGACCCTATTCCATTTCCAAGACTTGTATTAAAAATACAGCCAGCCCCTCATATCCATGGGTTCTGTATTCAAAAATAATTGGGGGGGGGGGGATCCAAAAAGCAAACTTTGATTTTGCTACATGCTAAACAAAATACTGATATGTAGGCCAGCATATTCTACTGTAACATCAGAGCAGCTGTAGAAGGAGTGACAGTAATATTGTCAGGGAATTTGCTGCCTGCACAGATGTAGATCTATCAGATAAATGAGTTCATAAGGAAGAAAAAGTTCCTGCAGACAACATATTTCTCATCCTTAGAAAAACTTATATATACAAATGTAAGCAATATATACAAAACACTGAGAACATTTTAACTGGCACTAAATATAAAAATATTATTCTTTAAAACATAAACACAAAGGCATATGCGATAAACTTTGCAAACAGAACCTGTCTTGTGTTCTCAGTAAAATATAATAGTATCTTTCTCGAATTTCAGTGTCATCGAGACTTGAGATTTTTCCAGCCAGCTCAAGATCCCATCAGCTCTGCTAATGCGCAGGCAGAAAAGCAGAACCACAGGTGCCACATCAAGTGATCATATCTGGTGAGCATAAACCTTGGGGTCTGTGAGGTTAATGCACACAACCAGAGTGGCCTTTAAAAGAAAACTATGATGACAAGATATTCACATCAATTCTCTAAATGTTCTGTCTGAACTCCATTCCACACTTCACAATAAAGATACAGTATATACTTGAGTATAAGTTGAGTTTTTCAGCTCCTTTTTTAGGGCTGAAAAAAAACCCTTTGCTTATACTTGAGTCAAACTTATTATTTTACTGGGTTATTATTGTTATTATTACATTTATTATTTTACTCTAGTTATTATTATTATTACATTTACATTATTTTATTATTCTTTTTATTACATTTATTTATTTATTTATTTATTTGCTACATTTATATACCTCCTTGCTCAGCCCAGAGGCAACTCAGGGTGGTTCTCTGTTGGCAACAATTCGATGCCTCCACAATTATAAAATGCAATTAAAACAGATATAAATACAATTAAAACACTTAGCCTATAATATAAAACTATACAAAGCCATAAAAACATAATCAACAGTGTCTCTTTATTAAAATCGTTATCCAGTTGTATTGTTCCATAATTTCATCTTTGCCTGATTATCTTGCATTAGTGAAAACTTGCTCGACGAGCCAGGTTTTAATCTTTCTATGGAATGGCAGAAGGGAGGGGGCCGATTTTATATCAGTCAGAAGGGTGTTCCATAGCTGAGGGGCTATGGCTGAGAAGGCCCTGTCTCTTGTTCCCACCAAACACATCTGTGGAGGAGGCAGGACCAAGAGAAGGGCCTCCCCATAAGATCTTAGAGTCCTAGATAGTTCATAAGGAGATATATGTTCGGATGAGAACAGTTTATTATTTTATTATTTTACTCTATTATTATTACATCTATTATTTTACTCTATTATTACTGCTATTATTGCATTTCCATTATTTTACTCTATTATTATATTTATTATTTTATTCTCATCATTGGAAGGATACGTAAGCACATTGATACTGAAGAAGGTTAAATACTGGTTTGATCAGAGTTAGACAGTTTTATCTTAAATTACAGCTTTATATAAACATTCAAAAACATTTAACCTACTGATGCCTCAATTAATGTAATTTTATTGGCATCTATTTTTATTTTGAAATTTAGTTGCTGCATTTTCTACCCTCGGCTTATACTCGAGTAAATACATTTTCCCAGTTTTTTGTGGTAAAATTAGGTGCCTCGGCTTATATTTGAGTCAGCTTGTACTCGAGTATATACGGTATTTTCTTTTTTCTCTCAAAACGAGAGCAGAGATTCCCTTTGGCAGTTCTGAAGTGTCCAAAAAAGCAACAATCCCAAGAGGAAGAAGAGATCGTGCTTGCTAATACATTTGGAATAGAGATAATTCACACACGAGTCTCTTAAACAAAACAGATGTGTAAGAAATCAGTTGGGAAATGCATCTAAAGTGAAACCTAAAACTATTTACCAGCATATAATTAAGATAATTTATAGTCAGACCACTTCAGGTGTAAGCCCTGATTAATTAATTCTACTCCACACATGACCTCATAATATATAATTACCTCTTGTTCAAGGTTGCAGTCCTTAAAGTAATGCTGCTTTTAAGGTAGAGCTTCTGAGTGTTGGAAGCAAAAAAGAGGCCTGCTACCAAAATAGCTTTTAGAATAGAGAAATGCATCGAAAGGTAAACTGTACAGTCAGCCTTCTATACCCACATATTGTTTTTACAGATTCCACACCTTGAAAATATTCCTCTTGCAAAAAAACACCCCAAAACAAACAAAGCAAAAAACAAACCCAACAGACAAATCTTGATTTTGCCATTTTATATAAGGGGCATGATTTTACTACAAGCTATAGTTAGTTGAACTTGTGGATGTAGAATCTGTGGATATGCAGGAACCAACTCTCATTTTATATTTTTATTATGATTTTCTTTTCCTGTTTCTTCTCAAATGTATGAAAATGCTACAAGTGTTTCAAAATGAGCATGCATAAAATACAGCTATTTTGTAATGTCCTATTGTTTCCAGAGAAAGTTATCAATGGTACAAAATGAGGAATATGCAAATGTGTGTGTGTGTGCATACAAAGGCTAATCCTATCTCTAGGCTGCCATTGTATGATGATTTCAGATTCCTGTTTGCTTCTAGGTTATAACTCTGGCAAAGATAATAAGCTTTTGAGTTTGCTTGCTCTTTGAATGCAGATTTCACTCCATATAGCACTGAAACCAATACAGTTAGCTACTAATAAAGGAATGACAAATGAATATAAATAATAAATATAAATAGACTTTTTTTTGTTAGATTGGAAGATGAAAAGCCCTAGACTGTTTCTGAAGTCTATTCTTTAATGTGTCTTCCCAACATATTCATATTGCAACAGCCTTTGTTTTGCAATGGCACATTCATTTACCTTTGTGCAATAAAATATGGACAAATTTACACATCAAAATATGGACATCGATCACAAGAAAGCAGTAATGCACAGAACTGGCTCCAGGGAAAGCATTATTAGTAAAATCAAGAATCTGGGAGCAGCTCTCTGGTTATATCTTTTTAAATGCATTTTTCTTGCAAATACCCTAATGGGTTTTGTAGAGCCAGGTTGCAGGGAAAGAAGACAGTTGATTTTCAACCATTTGCACGTCATTCCTATAATGTTAAAGTACAATGTAATATATAATATTAATATTGTGCTATGGCAATACTATACTTCATTGTATTTATTTACATTTTACTTGTAAGCTGCTCTGAGTCTCCTTCGGGGTGAGAAGGGCGGCATATAAATGTCATGAATAAAGAATAAATAAATTCCCTTTAACTCACGTGTCTCCTGACAAAACAATTCTGCAAAGCGATTTCACTGAGCCAGTGAGTGCTGATACCATTTGATATGGTGGAGGCTGTTAACTCCAGTGAAGTGGGCCAGTAAATCCACTCCAGTTTTTAGTCTTCTAGTCTGAACTTTATTTGGATTCAGCATCTTGGTTGTCTGTTTTAGTTTAAACAATAATCTGGGTCACAAACATCAAAGCCTCAAGCAGGTATCAACTGCCCATGTTAGTATTTTTTAGAGACAACAGTAAACATGAGGGTGAAAGGCAAAATTTACAGTAAGGAAAATAGAACAGGAAAATGATTAACCCATTCAATGCCATTTCCTGATTTGTATTATCTCCTCTCTAACTAATACAAACTGTTGGTCAGATCTAGAGATCAAATTGAATCTTCAACACCTCTACATTTTAGAAAACTTCAGCTAAAGAAAAGACCATCAGGACCATGGTGTAGGTAAAGGTGGACGTAGGCCAACCGTGTTTGGGATTTATCACACCACTCCTTTATGTTGAAGTATTCCATTTGAAATCTATTAACGTTTCTTTATTATCTGAACATTTACACTTTAATAGAACCATTAAATATTTGAAAAGTTTTTGTCCACATTAATGGTGTTCTTACCAACTCCTATACTCTGTTGCTCACTTGATTCGTTCATCAAATGACTACTACAATGTCATTACAAGGCCGGAGCCCCCGGTGGCACAGTGGGTTAAACACTTGTGCCGGCAGGACTGAAAATGGGCAGGTTGGAGGTTTGAATCCAGGGAGAGCGCGGATGAGCTCCCTCTGTTAGCCCCAGCTCCCCATGTGGGGACATGGAAGAAGTCTCCCACAAGAATGGTAAAACATCAAAACATCTGGGTGTTCCCTGGGCAATATCCTTGCAGATGGCCAATTCTCTCACACTAGAAATGACTTGCAGTTTCGCAGTTTCACAAGTCACTCTTCACACACACACACAAAATTACAAGGCCCTCCCTAATTGTTGAAATCTTTTATCAACGAGATAACATAGGAAAAGAGAGTGGCCACATCATCCCATGCCATTTCTCCTCTTTCTCTTGAAGGAAGAAAAGAGATTGTCATGGTCTTAATCTGCCAGTTTTGCCTTCTTTATAGCATTATAGCAATATTCCATAGTTTTGTAATGGATCCAGTTATAATGTCATAATGCTATTATGTTATGACATCATGATAGCAAACAAACAAATAAGCAAAAACATCAGTTTAAACAGACTAGAAATCTCATCTTCCCAACTCAAGCACTAGAAATGGGCTGTTGCTTCTCTGCCAGAGATTTCTTTGTGAATCCCCAAAAGAGGGATAATTTGGCCATATCCACATCACACCTATAGTGGATCATTCATGGAAGAAAGCACTATGAGACATTTGCACACAGAATAGTTGCTCAGTTGTTGAAATAAAATGAGTCATTCATGGACTGTTTATAGTGTACAAGGAAATGCCCTAAGCACAAAGGTTTCATGTGATAAGGATGAGGCAATGTAACACATTGATATGATGGTATAACAGCGTAATGGGATAACACCCTTTATTTCTCAAAGCATATTAGTCCAATGAACCTCTATTTGCCATTTTGGAAAAATACTGAAATGCACACACACTGTAGCACTTCAGATGGAAGTTTTTCTAAATCATCCTTTAGAAATATTACTTTTTTGGGCAGCTACTGTTTGAACCGTGGTTCAATATTAGGATCATTCTGGGATCTATGATCCAAAATAGTATCTTTTTACTATTTGATTCTGATCTGAATCTTGCTTCCTGGGGTCCGTTTTGCTACCTGTAATTCATTAATGGAAAATTATGGTCAATAAAGATGCAGCTTCTATATTGGCTGCGAGACATGACATATAGCTCTTTCTACTCATAAATAATATCAAAATGAAGGAATTTATGAGTGCATGTACAAGTCTTTAAAATGTATAAGGCAATATATGACATATATGTCCAAAAAAGCAATAGATTGGAAAGACCACTCCTTTCATGTTTATTGCCTTTCCATAGACTGATCCCTATTTAAACCTTGAAAAGCAATGAAAGAGGTTGTTGTTATTAATTTTTAAGCTTCTTGTCATGCTTTAGTCCAATAAATTTGGTGGATTCAATAATGGAGGGATATTTCATTAAGAAGAGTCTTAAAGGCTAGTGGCTATGTTTACTCTTCAGTGAATTAATCAGTAGCCTTGGAAAATTTTGAGAAAGTACAAAAATTTTGTGCAGATATAATATTTAATGTAATATTAAGCTGCTATAGACTTGAAGGAACATATACATATGCAAAGAAAATATTGTACTTCCAAGAGAGAATGTGAACGAAGAAGCAAAGACACACACGCGCATTCCCTGAAGTATCAAGTTGACTTTATAATGATTTTCTATGCTCATATATATGTTAAGTATGCCAGGACATTCTGGCAAAAGAAATTGGTCTAAGCATGAAAAAATGCTGCTAAAATTGTATTTATTCCTTAATGCCATGATAAGTTGGTATTATTTGTTATATGTTTCACTTTTCAGAAATTATAAAGTGTCTTTCAGAACCTACTAGACAAACTAGGAAGGAAAATGGAAGACAAGCTAAAGGAGGGTACTATATGTCACGATTAAATCGAAAATATAGCTGTTCCAATATGTCTATCATCATCAATCAAGATACCCCATTGATTACACAGGCTGCTCTTGATATTGATATGAGATACAACCCCCTGTGTTCAAAGGCAAGACACCTTTTGTCAACACACCTCTCCAGCCTGATGTAGTTAACTACTAGTATAATACTGAATCTCACCCCAAGATTGTGGCTCCAGAGATGGGAAGGCGTGTTTCAGTACTTACAGCTGTCCTCTTCTTCCATGAAAACACTGATCACGTAGCAGGCATAAACAAAACCAACCAACTGTGGAGAAAATAAGAAAGGAGAAAATAATATTAGTCACAATGTTTAGCAAATACTTAAGTGTACAGTAAGCACTTGACGCAGGATTGAGGCCACAACTCAGTAAAAGCAGCAGGGGGGCAATATTATGTATTTTCTCAATCCAGTTCCCAAAGAGATGGGAAAAAAAATCTGGAGACTGTTTTTGGACAGATCTGAGGACAGGGAAAATGCCAATATAATGTCAGATTTAGGCCCAAGCATGCAGTTCTTCATGTTTCTCATTGGTTTTTAAAACACTCCCTTTACACACATACATAAAGCAAGCTAGTTCACGTATTGTCTCAAAATGCAACTTGTTTTGTCTGTAAGTGGTTTTGGATTTCCTGGCTCAGAAATTTTTGCAGATTTCATTTGCTTGTCTGAAAAAGGCATATATTTCAGAGCACTCACTGGCTGAAACATGCTCAGCTTCTTTGTAATATTTTTTATTTAAGTATTTATTTATAAATACATTTACATACTGCCTTTGAGCACCTCCTACAGAAGTACCCTCAAAGTGGTTTATAACAAAAAAAATACAAGAAAAACAAATGAGGCCTTAGAAACAAACAAAAATAGCACAATTAACAGACAAATAAAGCCCACTGAAAACCTGGCAGAATGTATATTGTCTTCACTGCCCACATAAGAAAAAACCCCCCCACTAGATAGGGTATTACTATGGTGAGCATTACATTTATTGAAAGCAGACAAGGTAATTTTATATGGAAAGTGAACATTATTTTGCGCCCCCCCCAAACATTATTTTGGTACCCCTCCATGTAAAACAAATATACAATTATAATATCACAATACCATTAGTATTATATTGTATCAATGTATATACAATATATTATAGTACGTACTCATACTATATTATATCATATTTATATTATACTACATTACAATATAATTATATTATAATATATTGACATTATAATATAATATAACATTCTATTATATTATTATTATAAAACAATAAATAAAATTATTTATTTAAATAAATTTATCCTCTACTAAATATTTTCATTACTCCTATAAAACTCAAATAACCCAAAATAAAATAAAATATTATATATCACTATTTGCCTGTGCAGTTGCGCCTGTCTCTCCTTGATGCTCCCGGCCGGCGCGCGCAGGCAAGCGGGGAGGTGGGCGGGTGCGGTAGGGTTCATACGTGATTGGGCCTGGCAAGGGAGTTCGCCTCAGCGCGCGGTGGCTACTTCCGGTGGCGGCTGTCAGGAGGCAATACGTCGCCAATACCCCTTTGGCTCCACTCCCTCTCCCTTTGTCTCCGCCCCCTGCCTGCCCAATTGGGTCACCGTATTCGGTGGCAGGGCGGAGACAAAGGGAGAGGGGAAGCACTCCCTGCCTGCCCGATAGGGAGTGCTTTGCTTACAGGCTTCTGCGCACAGGAGCTACTGGGCATGCGTGGAGGTTTTCGCGCATGTGCAGTTGCTCCTGTGCTCAACTTCAGGTCCGGAGCAACTGCGCCTGTGCGAAAACCTCCGCACAAGTCCAGAAGCGGCGTCGGAGTGCACAAGGCCGGGGCCCAAAAGCAGGCAGCCGCGGCGCTGCCTGAGGAACATCGGCAGGGCCAGGACACTGTCTGGCGCTGGCGCCCGGCGGGCAGGGGAATTCGCCCCTTCCCAGATGGCGCCCCATGCGGCCGCTTCCTTGGCCTACCTGTAGGACCGCCCCTGAAAGCAGAGTTGATTAGATTGCAAAACCTGAGGCATAGTTATGCTGTTATGGATCTAGATTAGAGTTTCTGCACAATTTCCATTTAAGAAGAGCTAAATCTACCTTGAGAAGAGAAAGAGAATTACAAATTTGGGAGTAAAAGATATGCATGTTCAAAATGTTAATTTTCAGGCAGGTGGATAACTGGTTCAACCTTTATATCTCACCAGAGAATTATTCATCTGGTTCCACCTATGCCCAGTGCACCACTGAACCTCTTCCACAAAACAAGGACTATTGTTTATTGTTGACAGACGTTATTGGCCATAAAAGGTGGAAGCCTACCAACACCACTTGACTGGTCAAAAGAAAGAAAGAAAGAAGGAAAGAAAGAAAGAAAAGATTGAATGAGAAGCACAAGAACAAAACACATGTTGTTTTCTCTGCTTCACTGGCTCCATCAGGCCACTCCCCTACAGGAGACAAGCCTCAGGTGGTTTGTTCCTGATGTCAGTTCATTCATATTTTTGCTCCTGTGATGCACTATCTCTGTTGCTCTGTTTTTTCTTTCTGTGCAATAAAGAAATATTTTTTTTGCATTTCTCTGGTGTTGGTTTGGCATACGTCCCACCTACCTAGACCTTAACTAAAAATATATCATCAACTTTTTATGTATCCTTATTTTATATACATAAAAAGGCTGTATCCATATTATCTAGTTCATTGTGCACAATATAATAGATTAACATTCTAAACATGAAATCCCCAAATTGGAATTTTCTCTTCTTCCAGGAAATTTTTGAATTTCTTTAATATTGACGGGTCTTTGGTCTGTAGATATCTTGTTAAAAAGTCAATTTCTGCTACTTCAGCTACTTTAACTATTCATTCTTCCATTTTTGGTAGTTCTTCTAATTTCCACGACCACATATACATAATTCTTGTGCAGTTGTCATCAGAATGTAAAGTTTATTATATGTCTTCAAAAGTGATCTATCTGTTATACCTAGTAAGAATGCCTCTGGATCCAAGGGTATTTTAAATTTAAATATTTTTTCTATAGCTTTATGGATTTCAATCCAATTTTTTTCCTTCTTGCAGGACCACTGCATATGAAAAATGATCATGTTGCTTGTTTACATTTCCAACAGTTATTTTTCAATTGTGACTGTATTTTGGCGATTTCTACAGGTGTCATGTGATATTGATTAAACATTTTGTAAAAGTTTTCCAACACGGAATAATTTCTGAATATTTTTAATTGTTACTTTCCAGAGGCATTCCCACTCAGCTTCTACATAGGTATAGCTATGGCAGTGGGGAATAAGGGCATTGCTCTCTGCAAATAATTTATTTGTCCCAATGAAATTTTCCACCAGTAATATGCATCAGTTGAGCCTTTAGAAATACAGCTTAGATGTTGAAAAGGAAAAGGGCAGACAAAATCATTGGAAAAATGTAACCAGAGCAAATGGAAGGCATTTACAAATATCAACATCTTCCTTTCTACAATGCTAGATATTTGGGCACTGAGAACATTTCATTGGGGACAGGACTTTGGGGGTGTCAATATCTTCAATCTATTTGCACAAACACAACCTGGGACTTTTTAGAAAATAAATACCATCTTTTTAGTATCCTGAAATGTGTCTCCTCTTTCTTCATGGACCATAGTAACATTCACACTTCCAGCATTATACAAATAAGTAAAGAACAAAAGTAATGTTTACAAAGATATTAGCTGTATGATATTTTATGAATGTAATCCTGAAATGCATAACAGACTTTACTGAATGAACTTTCAGAACACAAACTTCCACAGATCAACTATTTCAGCCATTCAAAGGCAACTCTGTGACTTGTAAATTCCAGAAAATACTTAATTGTGAGAAAATGTATAAAATCTGTAAGAGAAATAAGATATGCAAAGCAGAACCTTACATTTTGTATCAGATGGAACTCCAACAATGCCTTTTAACCCAATTCTACTGTCCTACATACTATAGGAAAGAATAAAGGCCTGGGGGCCTCTAGTCATTTGTCTTCTAACATTGACAATATGTTTCCTTGGAAGCAGCCATGAGAAGAAACCATTCCCCTGGGCCAACAAAATCTGTGTGAGAGTGCACTGCCCTAGAAATATGCTATGTGGTGAAGAAAATACATTGAAAGACAATAGAATTATTAGGTTCTGAAATGAAAGATTATCACAAGAATGTATTTGTTGAAGACTTTCGTGGCCACAATCACTGGGATGTTGTGTGATTTCTGGGCTGTATGGCCATCTTCTAGCAGTCTTTTCTCCTGATGTTTCATCTACATCTGTGGCTGGCATCTTCAGATCCTCTGAAGATGCCAGCCACAGATGCAGGCAAAAAATCAGGAGAAAATGCTGCTAAAATATGTCCGGAAATCATACCTTCCCACTATCACAAGAATGCTAGCCATTATTTTTGTTTTCATTTGTTTTATTACTTTTTTTGGTAAACTATTCTGGAAGCTTGAATATTACACTGAATCAGTATAGAAGTGATATACAAATATATAAATCAACTCAACTCAATCAGTATATTATTATATCTGATATTTCAAAAACTGGTGTACACACAATACATCACAGTTTCATAAATATGAATCTGAGAAAGGAGTCAATTTCTAAGAAAGGTAATTTTTATACCCTCTTGGTTGGCATCTCCTTTTTGCTAGCTAGCACAACTAGGATTGCACTTTCTCATACTTTGTGGAAGGAGGGCTCAAAAACTTCCTTCCAACCAAACTCAGCTCTATGTGTGATGATAGATTCTTCTCTCTGGTATCAAAATGGCTGCAGGAGTGAATCCCAGGTTGTTCTAGTTTTCTGCCAGAATTAGTCTGGGGTACCACAGTGGCCAAAGAGAAAGATCTCCATCTGGTGCCTCCTGGCTGTAGCATCCTGAGGGAAGCAGCTGAGTAAAGGGGTTGTCTCCATTGACTCCATAAGCACATTCTCAGAGACTAATGTTCCAACTATGCAATGTAGGATCTTACACCTTGTATCTTATTATGAGTTCCAGCTAAAATGCATTTTACAATAATTAAGAAACCATGATAAAGTATTGTTAGAAACACTGACTTAGATTAAAATCCTATTCCCATTGATGCTCTGTGTGTGTGCGCGCGCACATGCATGCATGTGTGTGTGTGATTGTTCTGTGTAATGGTGTGTGTAAATTATTGTTCCTGTGATACAAGTATAAATACTATCATAATGAAAGCTAAACAGCATCTTAAGGGGCACTGGTTTCATATGCCTTTCTTCCCAAGTAAACTTTCTATAAGAGAGAACTTCAGTCCTGGAGTCTTCTCAAATACAATGCTGCCTCTGCTCACAGAATTAAAGGGATGACCCATAAGAGTTTATAACAGTAGGTGATACCAATCAGGATGGACTGGTACTTCAAGCAAAGTATATTGTGGGATCTCAGGAGCATGTTCAGTGTCAACGTAATCTCTTTAAACAGTGTCCAAAATCACTGACTCTTGAAGTGCTGTTAAATTCTAGTTATTATCAGCTTTAGTAAGCATAAGCAATTGTTATGGATGATGGTAGCTGTATCACAAGGACCATGAAATTCCCACAACATCTGAAGCCACTAGGGAGTTTCTTCATGTAATAATAATAGCTGCACTCAATGAATGAAATACAATGTGCTTAAAGAATGGTTTATTTAATTAAGTTGCATCATTGACGTGTCTTTCTTTCTTTCCTCCTCCTCATCCTTTGAATTTGGGTTGGCCCATATGGATCATGTAATTACTCCAGTTGTGGATCTCAGAGACATAATGAAATTGCACCAAAGCAACCATAAATATTTTTCTGAAAAATACTGTTGTTCACAAATGCTAAGTATGTTTAGATGAAAAATGACATGCCATGAATCAATACATGGATGACTGAGCATGCTGTGTATATAATGCCCTTCCTACCCAACAGCAAAAGTTAAACCCTGAAAATGTAGTGATTTTCATTATATATACATATTTCCACATAGTAGTGGACACAGCTGAACACTAATAAAATCAATTTATTAAGACATTTCCTTTTGCTTTATCGATAGGCATGGTAATAAAATACTTATTTCAAGAAATTACTTTTGGTATCTTGATTAACCTAATTGCTACTTAGTTAATAAGGTTGCACTCACAAAAGTCTACCTAACTGTAGGTTAATCACTAATTTTTAGTGGGGTGATTAGTTTGCATTGCTTGCTTTCTCGACGTCTTAATGAAAATAGGCTTTGCTGGCAATTTGCCTGGTTTCAACTGGTAGAACAAAACAAGATTACAGTTAAAAGAAAACTCAGTGCACTCAATTACCCATGAATAATTTCGAGATCATTGCTGGACTCAATAAAGTTTGGCTTCATGCACTAAATATTAATCACTCCTTTTATTGTGTCCCTTTGTAAATGGATCTTCTTATCATCCTGAAAAGCCACTGCAAACAATCAAAATCGCAAGATGTTAATCTCATAATTGGTTGACTGAGGACTACAGGCTTCAAGACTAAAGAATTAATGCAGTCTTTGTTTCAAAGACCTCTAGTTCAGGAAGAACCAGTCCATCTCCCCTTGTATTAATTCAGAATGGTCTGTACAAAGTAAGTATGATTCATACACCAACATGAAATGTTCATGTTCACTGTTTTTCATTTCTCTAAATAATCTCATGTCCAATTCAAACCTGGACATAACATTCATGCCTATTTTGGGCTGGTTGGGCCCACAAACAGGTTTTATGCAAGCACAAGAGAGTGTATACTATAATTGAATGTTGGTTCATAGTTAAGGTATATATTTCGCAGAATGAATTTAAAAAGAAAAAACATGATTGACTGGTAGCCTATTAGAAGCATACATGTACATAAATCATGCTATGCAAATGGGGTGAATTTTCCACCATGGTGCAAAAGACACATTCTGCTAAGAGCAGCAGGAACAGAGCTCTCCACACAGCCATGTTGTGCAGTGTGGATGTGCATTATAGTTGCTTATTATGGTTTTATTTTGGACAATGCGGTTATTCATTGCACAACGGCACTGCTCTGCCTGTTTAGGTTGGTATACTGCATCTCTGTATAACAGTGATTCCCAACCTGTGGTCTGCAGAACACCAGTGGTCCACAAGAACAAAATATATGGTCTGCAGCCTCACCATTACTATACCGTTGCCTCGAAACCACACAGCAACGAGAGTGACTGTTCTTGTGAAACCCTCTCATAGTGCCAAGGCAATGGGGATGTCAGGAGGGGAGAGGCTGACTACCAACCAAAGCTTACTACTACCACATCAGCTCTACATTATTAAATATGGTTTTCTGTGGGTGAGCAGATGGCAACTACTAGATAACATGTGTTCTGTATCAGAAACTAGTGCTGATGTGGTCTAGCCAATGCAATTTTCTAAATCAGCACTCCAAATAACTAAATCCAATCTGGAATTGACCAAAAACTGATTCATAACCCTTTTGGTACTAATGTTGGAAAATGATCACTGTCCAAGTGGTCCCTGGTCAAGTGGTCCCTGGTCCAAAAATGGTTGGGAACCACTGCTATATAAGGATATTTGTATAATAGCAAGAAAAAGTTGGATGACAGCTACAACATTGAATGATACGATATCAACGCTATGTGTAACTAATTACTACTTATTAGAATATGCAGGTGAAGATTTTTTTATTTCCTTAGCATGATCCCTGTGGTTTGTATTTGAATACTCTAGCTGAAATTCTGCTCAGGGGAAAAGTTTCAGGTAAGAGCGTATCTGTTTCACATTTGGGATAGAGGCAAACACCAGGGATTTGCGGCTTAAAACAACCCATTACTAGCATAGGGTTTCCACATTCCAGTTCCTCAAACCAGAGTATCTAATTAGAATTTTATGTATTTTATTATAATTACACAGATTATTTATTTGTATTCTAAATATATGAAATGAACACATTAGTAGCTGTATTTTTCTACCTTTACTATGTAGACATATATGATGAGCTTTTCCCATTGTGATTCTGGCACTTAATTCCCTTTTCTTTTCTTGTTTCAGGTGAATAACCCCTAATTCATTTCCCTCTCAAACTAGTTTATTGGAGTTTATAGGGCAAAGCTTAGTCCCCATGAAAACCTCTCTCTCTTTCTCTCTAAAAATACCCATTTAAATTTGTTCATTAGCAGGGGTGTTTAAAGCTCTGAAAGTCTTCATTTTGCAGCTCAGAAGGAATCCTTGAACTTGTATAAGACCACTGACTTGATAGATTATGCACTATTAATAATTGATTGCAGCCAAGAGCTCCTTATATGATTTTTGAGTGTCACAACACACAAAATAATGTTTCAAAATAGGTGCAAAGTAATTTTGAACATAGGATGCTGCAACATACTGAATTAAACCATTGGTCAATCCAGGCCAATATTACTAACTGAGGCTTACAGTGATTCTGAAGATTTCAGATAGGATTCCAGCTCTGCGTGGACATGCTAATGCTTGAACCTGGCATTCTCTCTATACAAACCATGTATTTTATCACTGACTGATTAGATTCCAAAATCAAGCAACATGGGAACTATTCAGGATGAAATGGTGATATTAGTGGAAGCAGAAGACCATTTATCCCCCACCCCCACATCGGCAGCATCCGAACACTCTAAAACCAGCTCCAGAAGCATTTGAGTCCCTACATAATTGTGTTATATGCTTCATAAAAACATGTAAGCATGGTCACAGCTTTGTTGGGTATATGAAGTGGGGCATGGATTACTCAATCCATGTGATATGGTGGACAATAGAGAACTTAATGCAGGTTTCTCTATTGACTTTTGGTTCATCTGCATTGTAGAAATAATGAAATTTGACACCACTTTAACTACCATTGCTTAAAGAATTGGAATCACTGGAGATGTAGTTTTGCAAAGTCTTTAGCCTGTTCTGCCAAAAGAGTGCTAGTGCCTCACCAAACTAGAATTTGTTTTTAAAATAATAACCTTTTATTAAGTGAATTAATGGCATACAGAGTATAAGAAAGAGAAACCATTACAAACAATCCATCACACATAATACAAGTATGTCAAATCCCCTAATCGCCCCCACCTGCCCCCACCCGTGAACCACCACCCCTGACTTCTGGCATCACCACCTCCTCCTCCTCCTCTTCTTCTTAGGTGATCTCTCTTTGTCTGAGTAAGATTGTCCTCCAAGTGCAGTGTCCTGGTAGTGGGTACATAGGTGACTGTGGAGCCCTATTATTGACCCGCATGTTCTCCTGCAGTGAGGGCATTGGTTTCCAGGTGAAATGCAGTCCTTGTTGGGGTTGGCTTGATACGCCTTCTTCTTGGCGTGGGTTGTCGATCTATGGTTGTCGGGGGTCTTGAGACCAAAGGTGGGGCCCAGCTCCAGAGGGAAGTGGCCGATCTGGGTCTTGCTCTTGCTCACTTGAGCAATCAGGTCGTGGCATGTTTCTCTCTCTTGCTCTTAATTCATGCCTCTTCAAATTCTACAGCACTGCTGGCCACAACTGACCTCCAGCTAGAGCGCTTACGGGCCAGGGCTTCCCAGTTCTCGGTGTCTATGCCAGAGTTTTAAAGGTTGGCTTTGAGCCCATATTTAAATCTCTTTTCCTGTCCTCCAACATTCAATTTTCCTTTCCTGAGTTTGGAGTAGAGTAACTGCTTTGGGAGACGGTGATCAGGCATCCGGACAACTTGGCCGGTCCAGTGGAGATGATGGCAGAGGACCATCGTTTCAATGCTGGTGGTCTTTGCTTCTTTCAGCAAGCTGACATTTGTCCACTGTCTTCCCAAGAGATTTGCAGGGTTTTTCGGAAGCTACGCTGATGGAATCGTTCTAGGAGTTGCGTGTGACGTCTGTAGATAGTCCACGTTTTGCAGGCATATAGCAGGGTTGGGAGGATAATAGCTTTTATTATCATATATAATAAAGTAAGTTAAATATATAGACCCCCACTGGTTTCATACAAGTATACTGTAATGGTCTAAATAAAATAAAGCAACACTTTCCCCTGAAGTCTTTCCATACTCCCATATCCAATCACATTCCTATTCAGACTTTACCAATTTCTCTATTCCTAACTGGACCTATCTCATTTGACTTTCTTAAAATTACTTCTGTAATCCCATCTGCCTAATCCCTACTTCTATTTCTTCCTAGCCCTAACTCTCTCCCCCCCATAGTCCAATCGCGTGACAGTCTGAAAGCTGTGACTAGCTTTCCTTAGACTTGCCAAGCTCATCCCTTCATATTTTCTCTTCACCATTCATGCCAAGTAACCTGCACATGAAATTTTAAAATATTTTTGTTCCACTGTGTGTGACTGGTCTTTGCAATGATTGAGTCAAATATCTTCATGTTTTTGAGGCTAGAGCAGGATCTCTTTGGGGGGGGGGGGGAAGGAAAGAGAACCTGCATGTACATTTCCCTCAGATTTGAAGTATTTGGGTATTAAAGGCTTCAGGAACATGCTGAGCTCAGGGACACTTGGTCCTCTTTCATTCCCAAGTGGAGGGGAGCTACACAGTGGCTTGTGCCCAGGTGGGATCTCATATCTTGCCTTCCTCATGTTTCAGTTCCCAACAGATGGCCTTGCAGATGACTCATCAGTTCACAGATGGGTTGCCTGATGTCTGGATCCATGCCCTGTGCTGTGCCAATAAAGATGTTGCCATTTATTATCTTCATTAGTGTGTCTTTTCTATATATTTTGCAGCTATATGCCTTTGCAAACTCCATTCCTGTTGAGAAGTGTTGATATTAACAGACTTACAAAGTGTTTCTGTAAATTATTAATGGAAGGCTGGTATAGTTTGATAGAATGTTGTTTAAAAATGGAACAGTTTTACTTTGTTCCATAGGGAAGGTGATGAGGAAGCATAACATACAAATTATCTATAGACCCACTAAGAAAATCCAATGAATGCTACATTCAGCAAAGGACAAGAGGTATCCTCTCGCCTCTGCAGGAGTCTACCATATACCATGCAGCTGTGGACAAATCTACATAGGGACCACCAAACGCAACATTGCCTAAACAAGAATCAAGGAACATGAAACGCACTGCAGACTAATCCAACCAGAGAGTCAGCCATAGCAGAGCACCTGATGCACCAACCTGGACAGAGTATATTATTTGAGAACACAGAAATGCTGGGCCATTCTATCAACGACCATGTCAGACTACACCGAGAAGCCATTGAAATCCACAAGCATGTAGACAAATTCAACAGAAAGGAAGAAACCATGAAAATGAACAAAATCTGGCTACCAGATTATAACAGTAAATTATAACAGTAAATAAAGACAGGGGAGCTCCAGACAAGAAACAATCAGGGACAGCTAATCACCTCTCAACAAAGAATGCTCCCAGGTAGTAAGAAGCCAGACCTTGAAAACCGTTTTTTGCCATTACATGACAATCAAGGTGGCCAATTGAAACATTCACACCTAGCTCCAACAGACAAGAGTTCTTTCTCCCACCCTGGACATTCCACAGATATATAAACCCCATTTTTCTTGTTTCCAACAGACCTCACAACCTCTGAGGATGCAGGTGCCATAGATGCAGGTGAAACGTCAGAAGAGAATGCTTCTGGAATATGGCCATACAGCCCAAAAAACTTTCAGCAACCCAGTTTTTATTCTGTCTTTCTAATTTGTATATTATTAAATGTAGGGAGCAATAATTGATTTGCTACATTTTATTCAAAATAGAATTATTAGATGTTTTTTGAGATCTTTCGCTGGTCTGGATTATATCGTGCCCTGAGCCTATAATTTATTTAGTGGCTGTAAGTATACTAGCCTAAAAAGCCTGAGCTAGAAAGAAGTTAAAAGCTTCTAAACAGATAATTGAAATCTGAGATTAGACGATGGTGAATTTATTTCATGGTCTGGTTGATACAACCCACCATTGCCTGAAGCTCTTTAACAGACACATTGATTTTTAATATGATGAGTTTACTGCTCTGTCTTGGGATGTCATGTTGATGCAATTGACTTAATGAACCTTCTCCAGCATGACAGGGAAGCACTTGCCTCTTACCAGTACAAAGGACAAAATGTGTAGCACAGAGGGACACCTCCTAGTTTATAATTTTTTCATATTCTTCTGAAATAGAAGCCGTCAGTCAAAGCACTTCTGAATAGCTCAAAATCAGTACGTTAAATTCCCAATTAGAAAATACAAAGTTCTGGAGTCTTCATCGCCTCTTTAGAATTAATTTAATGGCTGTGTGGAGTCCTTCTCATTGCTTGGAAATAGTTACAATTTTTTAAAAAATGAGTTAATAAAGCAACATTGCAAGAAAAGATGGTTACTTTATAAATGCAATAAGTAATATTTCTAGTTCCTTCCAATAGCTAATTTTTAGGGACATTTTAGAGATATTTTCACAAGATTTCTGCACTGTAGAAATAATGAAATTTGACACCACTTTAACTACCATTGCTTAACTACCATTGTGTCCTCAGGTTTCCCCTTCCTAATCACTCTTTTTTTTTAAAGGTAACGGAAAGTAGTGGAAAGTAATGACCAGAGGACACATAATGCAATTAATTATCTTTCCCAGCATTGCACTGGGTAATTGTAGCAGCCTATTAGTCAGACATGGTAAACTCTAGTCTTCATCTGTGGAACTTCTGAAGATACAGAAGCTCTAGAATCTAGATTTAGGATTCGTTTCACCCCTTATTTGTCTGTCTTGCACACTATATAAGAAATCATATTAAAAGTTGAGCATCCCTTTTCTGGAATTCCAAAATCCAAAATACATCTAAACCATCCACACAAGTGGCAGAAGTAATGGCATCTTTGCTTTCGGGTGATTTACTGTTACACAAACTTTGTTTCATGCACAAAACTACTACAAATTATTGTACAAAATTACTTTTGGTTATGTATATAAGATATATGTGGTATATAAATGAATGTTGTGTTTAAACTTGTGTCCCACTTCTAAAATATCTCATTATGTACTGGGTTGGTTTTTTTTAAAAAAACCAAGCCAAAATATGTAGGTATATAATAATAATAATAATATAATAACTGCTTATTTATATTCTGCTCTTCTCATCCCAAAGGGGACTCAGTGCGGATTACATTACACATAAGACAGACAGTCCCTATCGGAAGACATACAAATGACAGTACACAGTGCAATTTTAGAAGGTTCCTTCTTCCTGGCTGCCTCGTAGGGTGTGCGTCGCTGGATGTGAATTGCTCCATTGCGTCATTGTTGTTATGTCATTGCGTCGTTACGTCACAAGGGGGTGCTGTTGTTTCATCCTCATGACGGGAGCTTCTGTTCCGCATTCCACCTTCTGGACAACCAAATTTCAGGCGTTGTAAAGTCCCTCTGTAAAAATCTTCCCTGTTTCGTGGTTCCCAGTTTTATCTACTCACAGCTGGGCTGCTTTGAAACTGCTGGGTGAACAGAAGGACGGGGCTGCAATAGCTGGTTGTCCAAGCCAGCTCGGGGAATCGAACTAGCAACCTTCAGGTTGCAAGCACAGCTGTGTTGCCACTATGCTATCTCCCCAGCCTTATGCAAATATAAGTATTCTAAAATCCAGTATTTTAAAATAGTTTCGGTTTCAAACATTTTAGATAAAGGATGAACACAACTTGTAAAATATACCCCACAATTATAGTGTACCTCCATCTTCCTTATTGGTGCCATTGTTTGAATATTGCTTCACAACTTGCATGAAACTAACTGCAAGCTGGTTCTGATTGAACTAAAATTCTGTGCATAGTTTCATGTCAGGAGCAACTTTAGAAACTGCAAGTTGCTTCTGGTGTGAGAGATTTGGCAGTCTGCAAGGATGTCGTCCAGGGGACGCCCGGTTCTTTTACCATCTTGTGGAAGGCTTCTCTTGTGTCCCCGCATGAGCTGGAGCTGACAGGCTGGAGTTCAGCCCACTCCCCAGATTCAAACTGCCGGCCTTTTGTCAGCAGGCCTGCCAGCACAAGGGTTTGACCCACTGCACCACCAGGGGCTCCTACAGTGCATTGAGAAATATGCATTCAGCTTCGTTAATGACATATTATTACTTGAACACCTGGTGGAGGATAGGCCTGTGTTGGAAGTTTTGTGCAGTGCTGTTAAAAATAAAGAACCATGCACTGATTAGCTAACATACTTTTAAAAGATAAGTGCAACCACAAAGGGACTGCTAATGTGATTAGGGAAGTGATGTAGGGGCTGGAAGTAATTAATCTTTACCTTCCCAGAACTGTTTTCAAGGTCCAAACCAGCCACCAATCTTCATGTTGTGTTTCACTATGCATGAATATTGTATGACATTGTAACAGACTTTGCTCATGAGCAACTTGGCATACATCTGAGAAAGCATTGAAACAGCCACATGCAAAGATGTTAGAAACCTGACTTTAAAAATGTGTTATTTCACTTATTTTGATACCCTGCTTTGTAACATCTACTAAGGCAGTTGTTGGTTTTGGTTGTTTGGGGGGGGGGGGGGTTAACTAAATTTACTTATACATAGGGTAGTTAGAAATTGTATCTATATTTTTGCAAGACAATAAATATGCCTATATAATTGTAATAGTTTTTCAATAGTTCTGTTGGAGCCCCAGGTAGCACAGTGGATTAAACTGGCAGGTCAGAGGTTCGGATCTGGGGAGAACACATATGAGCTCCCTCTGTTAGCTCCAGCTCCCCATGTGGGGACATGAAAGAAGCCACCCACAAGGATGGCAAAACATCAAAACATCTGGGCATCCCCTGGGCAATGTCTTTGCAGACAGCCAATTCTCTCACACCAGAAGTGACTTGCAGTTTCTCAAGCCACTCCACACACACACACACACACACACACACACACTTCTGTATAATGCTCCTTTTCTACCAGTCTTACATTTTTAAAACCTTGAGGTTAGACTACTTTAGGTCTACACAAGCAAATTAACATTTAAAAACACTACACTATTTCAACAAACATTAATTTGTAGGCTGATCATGAAGATAGTGGAAAATAAGTGTTGAGCTAACTCTATTAATGACTATTACTGGCCTCTTCTTCAAATCTATTTACATGCCAAAGATAGGAATTCACTAGCAAAGAAAACCCAAGGCACTACTGAATCAACTTATCTTAGAAAATGCTCTCTGATCTAATGAACTGTACCAAGGCATTTCTCACTGCATTTGCCAGGCTAGCTTTTATTAGTCTCTCCAGTGAAACCTTCAAATAGGATTTTTAGAGAATCTGGGCAGAGAAATGTACTTCAAAAGCAAACTCCAGAACCTGAAACACACCTGCTTACATTTGGCAGTAATTGAAAACACACAACAATGCATCCAAACAATTCTTAATATATGGTATAAGCTTATAACTGTGCAGAAAGCTTCAATTCAGCAACCGTGTCAACAGGATAAAGGAAGGGTTTAATCTAACTCCCAGATGTGTAGCTGTGATGGATCTGAGTCTGATATAAACTACTCTTTATGCCATTTTAAGCCATTTTGTTTTCCCGTTCTAGAGAACTGAAACATTAAGGACTACTCATTTTCAAAGAAAGCAGTTCTTAGATCTTATGAGATCCCCTGAATATGTATAAGTCGAAAAGAAATAGTTGTGAATAAAGATAATTACTAGGCTTGTTTGATCAAGGAAAAATGGTTCAAAACTTGTTTCGGATGTAAGGGGTGCTGGCGATTCGAATCCGAAGTGATTTCCAAAATCCCCCAAAGTCAAAATTTTCCAATTGCTTCCTTAATGGCAGGCGCAATTGCGCAATGCACAAAAAACTGCAAACGGGACAGGCAAAACTTGGGGGATTCCCTTTCCCTCATTTTTACACCGCTATTGACAAAACTTGCCACAGTGGTAGAAATTATTAGCAGATTATAGGAGATTTCTTGTTTCCAAAAGTACAACATGTAACCCCAAGCAGAGAAAGTTGTATGGTGTGGCTACCCAAGGAAATGATTAGATTAGGAGATTTCTAGTTTCCAAAAGTTTTGTTTTATGCTTGGCTTTTCTTTGCGTAGGAAGATTCAGGAAGGACTCATCCCACGCTTTCTACAAGCGCGTTGATGACTAAGAAAGTACGTGTAACCCAAAGCAGACAAAGGGGCCTCCAAACCTTTATTGTGTGTTTTCCCAGGGAAATTGTTAGCAAATTATGGGAGATTTCTAGTTTTCTAAAGTACAACAAGTAACCCAAAGCAGACAAAGGGGGCTCCAAAGTGGTATTTTGTGTTTCCTAAAGTGATTAGTTCCCAAAAGTACAATGTATTAAAGCAGACAAATGGGTATGGTGTGGTTCCCCAGCTGGGGCTTTCAAAGTCCAAAGAGACTTGGGATCCCAAAATCCAAAGTGTAACCCTGTTATTCTGTTGAAAGTTAAAATCACTGCTTCAAAGTGGTGGCAGGCAAGAGAAGAACATTTCTCCCAGCTTCTTCCACCACAAGGAAGCCTCGCAGGCAAGGGACCTGCTTCCAGCTGGTTTCCCCAATTTGTTCCCAACCCTGTTATTCCCTTGCAAAGTGGTGGCATGGCACCTTTTCCACCCAAGCTGCCTAGTCCCTTCCCATTTGCGCCCTCAGCTTGCAATGAGCCCACGAGGCACACATGGGCCTTTAAAAAAGGCAATGGCTGCTGTGCCGAAACTCCTTCCCTCCCCACATGCTTTCCCCTAATTGGCTGGAGGCAAGCATCCCAGGATGCAAGCTGCTGCTTGCCTCCAAATGCTGGGTCTTTTCCAATTCACTTCCTGAGTTAGAACAAAGATGGTAACAGTGGCTTCGAAATGGCAAGGATACTTCCGGGTTCCCATATCACTTTGAAATTGCTTCAAAAAGGAATTTGATCTGAATTTAATCCGAATTACGAAGATTCTGACTGGACCTAACCATGCCTAGTAATTACAGAAAATGCTACACATCAAGACTGTGAAGTACTGTTTTTGTTTCATTTTTACATAGAGGATGGAGAAAGAAACAATCAGCCATAAATTCTGACCAGATGTTTGGCTCTTAGGTCTGCAGCTACCTACTCTGACTCCTAAGATGGAATCTGCATCCTTGCACATATACAAATGCAAATTTTGCTTCCTGAAATTAATGTGCATAGGTAAACTTCAATATGCCTTGTGTTTATCTTTTTAAAAACTTCCATAATATAATAAAAATTAAATATATTTAGTAGGAGTTTATTAGAATTTTATGATGATTCATTTATACGCATTGATATACATATATCAATGTTAGATTAAAGCCCTCCGCCTCATTACATTGTGACATTTCTATGGCTTTTGAGAGTTTAAAAGCTGCTTGAAAGTTCCTGGATGCTCTGATTAAGAATCATCATGAAAATAAAATGGGGGTAAGATGTGGAAAAAGAGATAAACTCACTAAGGAGGAATGTGAGTAGGAGGGAATGTAATAAATACAGAGATAAGTGTTTATATATAATATGGCTAAAAAAATCCCTTGAGATGGATTCCAGAACTGTATATACATCTCCCTAGTCCCCTGTAAAAACAGCAGTTTAATTCACACATGCCAAACTCAAGACTTATAGGCTTACTCCAGCCCAACCAACCATCTCATTTTATGTGGCCTGGAAGGCTTTCAGTACCAGGGCAAGATAGTTACATTGATAGAGTCTTATAACTACAAATGTGAATGCAACTATAAGGCTGATGTGGCCCTCAGTGAAAATGAGTTTGACACCCCTGGTTTAATGTATTTTAAATCCCATTTTCCATAGAACACTTGATTATATAATGCCTTCTGATACAGATGTATTCTGGCAGCATCTCCATTAATAACCAATTACCATGTAAATTAAGATCCTATGCTTATTTATATTTCTAGATATTCACGGATGCATTAAAGCAATGCCTAAACATGGAAGGAGAGAAGCCAGAAACACCTGCTTCAGAGTCATAGAATCATAGAGAACTACTGATCTAGATGATGATGATGACAGAAAGGTTATCTGGAGACACTACAAAACCTGCCAAACTTGTTACTATTTACCATCTCCAAAACCATGGAATAATATTTTCAATGTATACTTACTTACTGAAATAGTCAGCCCCAAGGGTCATTGTTAAGATAGTACTATGTACCTAAGTATTCCCAGTTCAAATTTCTGTAAGAAAGTTTGAGTGTTATGTTCCCAGTGGGCGGAAAAACTATCAAGAGCAGCAATGAAGCAATGCATTCTGTCAGGCTACACTGCCTAATGAGTTTCAGATACTGCTCTTGTAGGTCATACGTAACACAGTGTGATCTTTTACACTACTTTAGAATGTCACAACTTATAAACATAGAAGATACTGTTTTCCCCATGCTGGGTTTACAAAAGCAATTTCAGGATACTTGTGCTTTGCAACTGGAGCAGGATCTCTCTACTCTGTGGTTCTGTAATTCAAAGATGTGCTGTTAAGCCACAGTCAAACGCCAAGGGCAATCCAGTTTTGAATCAACAAAGCTGACAAAATCTAAGTAAAACCAAGTGATTTTGTTGGTAATAACTTCTTCAGTGAGGTTTACCAATAGGGATTTGTGTTGTCACAGGCGTTACAATATTCTGTCTGGTGCTTTGGGAGGAAAATGTGCACATTCCTATTATAGCTACAATGTTTTGCTTCCCTTGTATAGATTTTTTGTAGGTCTACATGGTGTCAATGTGTTGCTAGGCTTGCATTAGCAAATCATAAATATAGTATTCCTAGGGCATCTCACACTAGCCCTGCATTTAACTGCACTTTTTCATGCAAGCCACTTCATCATATTAGCATAAGGTTTAATTATGTTTCTTTATTGTGATTTTCTATGTATAAATAGCATTGATTTTTTTTGCAAAGCATTAAAGAAAGTATCCAGAGCCATGCATCAAGATTTTAAATACATTCCTCTGGTTACATCACTGTATCCAAATAAAACTGCTATGTCATTGATGATCTATGGTTCGCTAAAAGGTTGAATTTTAGAATGAAGATAAACCAGCAGCAACAACATATTTTTTGGTTTTATTCTTAGTGGATTCAACAGCACGAGGGTGTATTAGCTCTTCTGCTTTTCTGATAAATCAAAGTGATGATATTCTGCTTCAAAAAATATAATGAGATATTTTTGAATAGAGAACGCACTGGATCTAAGTATTTCCACCATGAATTGGAATAACTTGGCCAGGTTAGACCACATGTGGAATATTGTGTCCAATTCTTGGCACCACAATTGAAGGGAGATATTGACAAGCTGGAATGTGTCCAGAGGAGGGCGACTAAAATGATCAAGGGTCTGGAGAGCAAGCCCTATGAGGAGCGGCCTAAAGAGCTGGGCATGTTTAGCCTGAAGAAGAGAAGGTTGAGAGGAGACATGATGGCCATGTATAAATATGTGAGGGGAAGTCATAGGGAGGAGGGAGCAAGCTTGTTTTCTGCTGCTCTGGAGACTAGGACGTGGAACAATGGCTTCAAACTACAAGAAAGGATATTCCATCTGAACATTAGGAAGAACTTCCTGACTGCGAGAGCTGCATTTTCAGCACATGGTTGTATAAGTAACAGTATATGGACTTTTTAAGAGTGATGTAACATCATGGATTCAAACCATCATTTCTGTAGGCTGGTGGGTACCAAAACGTTTTTACTACTTCCACATATAGTTCAAGACCTTCAAATAAGCAGAACTGTTTTGTTTTCCTCTTTTCTACCTGAGTCTCTTAGGCTGATTGTAGTGACTGCTAACAAATCTCAAGCAATTGCTGATATAGCTATAAGGTTCGTTTGTTGGTGGGCTAATGAGATTGAGACCAGTCAGGGCTATCTGTCTGCTGAAACAACAAGACTGCCCTTTTCTACAGTTAAATGTCCATATTCAGCTGCATCCAAATCAATAATGACCCACTAGCAAGATTAGTCTTATTCCTTTGGCAAATTCATTGGCTACAAATAGCTCTCTTACAACTCAGTCCCTGATTCCAAGCAAATCATCTATCTAGTATCTATCTATCTATCTATCTCCAGTTTACTTGCTGTATCCAATTTGTTAACAGGTGACCATATATCTGTTTCATGAGTCTCCTCATACTTAGGCTGATTTTTCTGGGAACAAACATACAACCCGACACAGGTGTGATCTTGGAGGCCTTTTGTACTTTGCAAAACATGCTAGAACTTAAGCTCTGGCAGCATAACCTTTGAGAAACTAGAGTCACTTTATACCACCATGAAGTGGAGGTCCAAATCACTATCTGTATACTGTATAAAACGTTATTAAAGAAGGCAGGCATAAAAAGGACTACACGACAGGCTATTTCCACACACTTCTATAAAGAACTTTATGGAAGATTTTTGTGCTCTCTGCAATGGAAACATACTAAGTATTTCCTTCAAAGGAAAATGATGAACTCCTTAAAGACAGCATAAATCTTAACAGACCTTTTCATGTTCAATTATGGTCGGAAATAATGGCAGCTATTAAACAACTTGTGGCCTTTGTGTTTCATATTCAAAGCGGGTGAGTGATTTTGTCCCTGTCTAACCTTTGTAGGTAAAAGGAATACTGTTAATACAGATCATTAAAGTCCTCTTCAGAAAACAAGGTATGTTCTCTGTTTTTCTTTTTAATGGCTAAGCTAGATTTAGACTGGGGGCAGATCCAGACAGGCCTTTATCCCAGGAGAATCTGCATTTTAAAAATATGGATCTTCCTGGGGGCCTGTTCACCCCCTCACCCAGAAAGCGTGTGTTTTTTGGCATGGGATTCCAGATGCTCTTATGGGACTGGCCTGCAAAAACATCTGGAGGCCTTGTCCCCCTTTCCCAAACCCCTTTGAAAAGTAAAATAAAATTACTCAGCCTCCAGTACACTCTCAGAGCAACTCTCATGGTGTGTAGAAATGGCACACCAGGAGAGTGGGGGGGGGGGGGGTCTTATTTGTGCCCTGGTCTTATTTTCAATCTATAGGCACAAAAAGGTATGAGAAAGAGCTAAGTGGGAGAATAGTCTATTCACTGGGATGGAGCGGCTCCCTTATGAAATCAGGTTGCAACGCCTTGGTCTTTTCAGCCTTGAAAGACGGCGTCTAAGAGGTGACTTGATCGAAGTGTATAAAATAATGCATGGGATAGAAAAGGTGAATAAAGAGAAATTATTTTCTTTGTCACAAACACTAGGACTAGAGGGCACTCCCTGAAGCTCCAAGGTAGGAAAATTAGGTCGCATAAAGGGAAATATTTCTTCGCCCAGAGGGTCATTGGGTTATGGAATTTACTTCCAGAAGAGGTTGTGACAGCTGTCAGCCTGAGCAACTTCAAGGCAGGATTAGACAGATTCATGGATACCAAGTGTATCGGTAGTTACTGATAAGGGCATTCAAGTGCCACCTCGGAGTTGGTTGAGGTAGGCAGGATTTCCCTGGGTACTGGTTGTGGGGGGTCGGGAGCAGGTTAGGGTTTTGCCCTCCCTTCTGCTCGAGATCCCCGTGTACAACTGGGGGCCACTGTGTGATACAGAATGCTGGACTAGATGGGCTGAGGTCCGATTCAGCATGGCTCTTCTTATGTTCTTATGTTCTTACTGTTATATAAAAGGTATATCACCTTTGGGTCACTTTTCCCCGCAATTCTGTGAAATACCCGATGATATCGATGTTGAATCTCAACGCACTGTGAATCCTGGCTACCTCAGGCTTTCCGCCTGAAAAAGCCGAACTGACGGCGAAACAGTCCTGGCCACCTACTGTGCACCGTCGCGGTCATTACCTGACATGTTGCCAACCAGTTGTACCACTATATACTCTCGATTACCTATTTGGATTATAATTTTTTGAAATTTGGAATACGGAGACCACCTACCTGTTGTCGCATGTTGTTCACCTGTTCTACCTATCTCGGTATTCTCTGGAACCTCCGCAATAGAGAAATGCCTACAAGGGAAATCCCTCGTTGAATGTATCGGATTATACTTACAATTTACTTTGGCTCTATTCCCTGAGACTTTGAATTACAAATTGACCAAAATATTGGACTCTCAGCCTACGGGTTTTTGACTTCCGAACAGAACTTTGGATCTACTCCGAGATTTCACTCAGTTGATGGGACTCCGCATGTGGAATGCTGGGCAAGTTTGTTTACAGTTGTGTTTTCCTGTAGATTCGCGATACACAAATGATAATTCGGGAGACTGTTTGTATGCAGATATATGCTTTATTTAAATATTGAATTTTCACTTACCTTTTATATAACTGTGATTAGACTATTCTCCCACTTAGCTCTTTCTCAGACCTTTTTGTGTCTAGTGACTACAGTTCAGTAACCCTCACTCTGTGTACGTTGTTGTTGTTTCTTATTTTCAATCTAGCAAGCTTATTCCTGACATTAAAAAACTAACATAATTCCAGTGATAATGTCATAGTTGTGCCATCTATCACCTAAGTAGACATGTTTTACCATATTTCAGTGGATACCTTTGCTGTGGGGTGAAGAACGATGGAAATCTTGTTTTACCTGGAAATAAAATATTGTGCACAAAGTAAACTGCTTATGGAATGGTACTGAGAACTCTTGTATTTTACGGGAGTGGAATCACAAAAGAAATTTAGGCTCCATTATGCAAGCCAGTATGAAGTACAGGAAGCCATTACTTATCTGATTGGTTAGGGACTGGACTATTGTCAGAAAATGGACTTGATTAGAAAATGGAACCAAGTTTTTCTAACTTGCTAATGCAAAACTAAACACTAGATTGTATTGAGGTAACTGAGAAAAAACAAACAAACCATCATGCAAAAAAGCAGCAGCGCTGGCAGGAGCAAAAAAGGGGTCAAAATGCAGAATATGACTATAATATAGATCTGTCAAAACAGCAGAATATAAAAAATGAGTCACTGAAAAGTGGGGAATGCCTGTATGTTATTAGCCAGCATAGGAAATGTAACATAATGGAAGAGGAATGGAATAATAAAATCAAAACACCTTTCCTTTCCTGGCCAGCTATAGATCAAAGTGGACTTAGAAATATTCAGTGTCTATATGAAGTTCATTAGCAGATTTAATTGTATAGATGTAAATATAACCAAAAAAAGGACAACAAAACATAATTGGGCAGAAAATGACTACTCTCTTTTTCTCAGAAGGAACACGTAATCAAATATTGTATCACAGACATATTAATGCACCATCACTGCAATATGCTAATGAATAGCTTTCAGATCAAGGAAAAAGTGTGTGTGTGTGTGTGTGTGTGTGTGAACCCAAACAAGGACTTAGCATATGAAGGCTGATGAGCTATTACTTGGTCTAACAATGTGTGTCAGTATATCTATACATAAAAGGTACAATGTGAATTAAAATTAAATGAGAATGCGATCAGGGAATACTCAGAAGGCTTCCACATACCATTAGGCTCCATACTCTTAATCTTCACCAAGCATCTTTCTTTGGGAAGGAGAGAGATGATGTATGGAGAGTGTCAGATCTGCTATGGGAAAGCAGGATTCTGGACACTTTGGGCTCCTTTTCTCAAGGGAAGAGAAGGGAGTGCGTTTTTGGAATCATGTTCTTTTTGGCATTTTGAAATTTTGGCGTTTTGGAAGTTTTGGAACTATGTGCTGGCAGGCTGCAGGGAAAGCAGGGTCTGGCTTAACAGGTATTCTCCAAGAAGGGAGAAAGAATATGATAATACTTGGATGTATGCATGAGGAGGAATACATGTGTATGAATGCTGAGCAAAATGGAACACCCCTTTGTCTGTTTGTTAGCTAATGTAACTTAAGGTTGTGTGAATCTAATGTAGTTATATAGAATCTGTATGTCAAATGTTGTTTTTTTGTATAAATGTTGTTCTGTAAAAGTTCTGATATATCCTCTCACGCTGGAAAATTACAATAAAAGAACCTATGTTTTAAATTCATTGAAAAGTTATTCATAACCAAGGCATGAAGAGGATCTCTAGGATGATCATTGGCATTCTGCAGCATTCTGTGATTATGCTAGCCCCATATCAATGTTTGCATATCAAATACAGTCATCTGAAGAGGATGTTCACTGACAGTGGGGAGCAGAGCTGGATGACTAATCCTGCTTCTTGTTCAGAGATGAAGAGGACTAGTATTTTGGCTTGAATTGTCTATTTCACTTTTCTGAGCAGTGGTCCTTATTATACAGAAATTAGAGAAAGTTTATCCCAACTCTGAGTCCCATCGACACAGATCCTCTATTTGGGCCTGCTGCCAGATCAACCCCAACAGAAGTCTGCAACATCCATAAATGTCCCTAACCATCACTGTGTCATGGTGGTCTCTATCTGCATCACAGCATTAACATTTTCCCCTCACTTACTCTGATGTCAACCATGGGGTGTCAAGGGGGAGGGGGAGGAGAGGACATCTCCCTTCTCTCCCCCTCCCTTCCCTGAGGTGATTGATGTCAGAACAAATGATGGGGAATTGGTAGGTGCCATGACGCGGGGGGGGGGGCACCATTCCAGGTCTCTGAACTGACCTTACTACAGATCAGCCCCATGTTCCATGTAGCCATCATGTGGCTGATCCATTTTTACAACAACCAAAATCATCAGTGTAGATGTGACCTCTGACTCATCATTCAATTATCCAATACTATACATGACAGCTATGCATAATTTAGAATTGAATCCAAGAGTTTTAGGGAATAAATCCAATTGTTAGTTTCTACTATAGTAGACCCACCAAAAAGTTCTGCAAGCATTGACTCAGGTTTCATTCTTTTAAAAGATCTACTCTACTTGGTGCTAAAAACTGAATGTAGCCCACTGTTTGTGAAAGGATAGCACATTTTCAAATATCAATGACTGTTGAAAATAGGAAGAACTAAAATCGGATCCAGTGCTTGCTTTTTTAAGTCAGTATCCTGACACAATCAACAGCAGTCTTTCAAGATTTCCAAGATTATAAGCACCACACATGTGTAACTATCTGGGCTATTTCACTGTCATTAGTTGGCTGTTGCTCAATTCCAAATTGCCTGTCTGGATGAAATAAAGGAGTGTCAAGAAGCCTTGTTCTTTCTAATGATGATTCAGTTTTCCACCTTCATTCTGATTTGTCTTTTCAACATTTAAATAAATTACAGGCCTTTAACAAAGCCTGTTTGATGGTCATCCGGGTTGGATTTCAAATACGAAAGAAGCTGTTCATAACCACCAAAGAAACTCAAAAATGAATCAACCCATTTCATGACTATTGCTGTTTTCTCTCCATAGCCTTCAATTAAGTAATTAACACAAGTTTTATAATAAATGAAAGACACCAAGATGCTTATACCTCATTTGTGTGATGCTTAAAGAGGAACCCCATTTGATTAATTCTTGACTGAATTCCAGCATGAAAATTAATTTGCCTTTGATTTCCTCTTCAATTAATTTCCTTTCTCCTACAGTTTTAGCTACTGCAGTCCCTCACACAGAAGGACATAATTGATAGCAGATGCTGGAAGGAGCCTCAGTTCAAGGATGCCTCTGGGTAGAAGATCTGCATGTTGCGTTTTAGGCACCTTCATAAAAAGAAGTAGAACTAGAAAAAAAATCAGTACTACAGATTGATAGCTTGTGCAATTACATAGCTAAATTTAGGGGGGGGGGGATAGGAATGATGCATGACAGAAAGATATTTAAGAAGACCTTACATTTACAAACAAATTCACCCCCTCCATATGGACAAAGTGCAACTTGTGAGCCACTGACTCTCCTCTCCAGTTGTTCATAATTGCCATCTCCCGTCCCTCTAAAGGCCATGGGGATGGCCCTATTGGCCCTGACCATTTTGTTCTCCATTATCACTGATCCCTTCACTTTGCATGACTATTTTCTGCAGTTGATACCCTTCTGTATTCATGCAGGTTGTCCCAAAGACTTAAAACCACACATAAAAATAATTTCTAAATTGTAGGATGAGCCAAGGTGATCATGGAAATTGCTGTAATGCAAAAATGGTTCCTTCATCCTGGCCAGCCCAAGACATTCTGCAGTCTGAGGCAAAAAGTGTTTCCTGCTGGTTTTACTGGTTTTCAATCTACCTTCAGTCGTGGTGAGAGGACAGAATCCTGCACTGTAGTAAAGGGCTAAAGCTAGTTTTTGTGGGGCTGAGCAGGCTGCATGAAATAGAGTTCTGTCTACTTGCATTTTGCCACCACCCTGTTTCTTTTCACAGTTGACACCTCAGGCAAATGCGCAATCGGCTTGGTAGGGTTGATCTTAAACTTCGGGACTTAGATGGGCAACAAGAAGAAAGTGGATCAATAGGGATTAAAGTCCCTCTCCTGGGATTATAACTGTTTTAGAATAGAGTAACACCTGAATAAGGTTCTGCTGAAAATCCTGTTCCAAGTGACTCTTTACCTTGATTGACTACCTACCTGTTTGGGCAAAATAAAGCAAAACTATTCCACATTCAGCATCGGAATGGTATAGTGGTTTGAGTGTTTGATCTGAATTCTGCGAGACTAGGCTCAGCTCTCCTCTTTGCTAAGGAAACCAAGTAAATGACATTGGGCAAGTCATTTTCTCTCAGCTCCAAAGAAAGGCAATGACAAACTCCCCTGAAAAAAACTTGCCAAGTAAATGTTGTGACAGGTTCATTGTGGGGTCATTATATGACTTGAAAATGACTTGAAGGCACACATCAAGAACAATAACTACAAAACTCTCAAAAGCTTTTAATTTAAATCCCGTCAAAAGAACAAGGTCTTCTATTTTCCTGCTGAGTTGTCTCATAACACCCAGATGACTGTGTGTTACAAACCAATATCAAAAGCAGCTTCACAGGATGAGACAGGATCCCAACATTATATCATAGGTGTTTTTAAAAATCCAGACTGGGAAAAGTATCTCTTCCAACATTTCTAATACAGCAGTTATACTTTGTGACACATAAATTGTGAAGTTTGGGAGATGAGTTCTCTTTTGAGTGGTTTAAATATTGTTTCTCTCTGCTGGAGGTCCATTTCAGGAATATCACTCTTAAACTGCAAATCTAATGCATAGTAATAAATGCAGCAGTGTATTTCAATAGTGTTTTCAATATTCGTTATATTCTACCAGCTGCCAGTGATTCAAATGGAAGGCTGAAAGGGAGGTCCAGAATTAATGTTCTGCAAATAACCCCTCTGGTTTGTGGATTGGAGCTTAAAAACAGAGCATTCATGAATACAGAAAGTGATGTCAAAAGCTCCCTGTTTTCTTACTGCTGAACATAAACTCATATTTAGTTGCTTGTGATATGTTCTAAAGAGCAAGAACACGGACCATGTTCATTTTATAGCTGCACTCCAGAAGTCCACATGGCTTGGCAGGGCTGAGGAGTTGGCTGTGGCTGCTGCAGAAGAGATCTGAACATCTCCAGCCAGCTCTTCTGTTGCTGCCTTTGGGACTCCTTGTGAGCAGACTGTAGCCACAGGCCCTTTCCAGCTAGGTGTGACTCAGAACGTCTAAGGTGGGTGTAGCTATAAGGCCAAGTCCATAAGGGCTGGGCGGACTTCAATTTTAATATGTTACCTTAACAGACTCCCTGGCCAAGCTCATGGAACTGGTCTCAGAGGTGTTGTTGGAGTAACCCAGACTTTTGTTTCTGGGTGACTTCAACATACCACTGGAGGTCAGTTTGTCAGGTGCAGCTTGGGAGTTCATGGTATCCATGACAAACATGGGTCTATCCCAATTAGTTTCTGGACTGACGCATTCAGGAAGTCATACCCTTGATGCAATATTCAGCTCATGTCAGGTTCTGCAATACAGACAAAGACAAAAATGAAGGGCTTCCAAGCCCAACATCTGAATGAGTAGCAAGCAGGGAACCTGATGGGTCATTCACTGGACAATCACCAAAACAATAAACCTCAGGGACCCGATGGCCCGGCTTTGTTAGTATTGAGGTTGAGACACTGTAACCCATTCATAAAATTATATTGTCCTTTGTTTTTCCGCAAACTGCTCTAAATTGCTCAATTTCATTACTATACTACTGTATATACTGGAACTTGAGCATCTATGGATTTTGGAATCCACAGATTGGTGAGGATATGTCTTAGAACCAAACCCCGGCAGATTCCAAGGGACCATTGTATAACTGGCTACAGTTTTTAAAGCAACCAATGCCAATGCCTTTTGTGATAAGATACAATACCTTCTACTAGCCTCCAAATGCTAAACTTGTGAAGAAGCAACCAGTTCAATGAGTTCAAAATTTATAGTGGAAAGAGGAAAAAAGCCAGCTGTGACTGATGTTTCAAGAACTGAATAATGGCAAGTCACAGTGTTTCCCTAAAATGACTCAACATCTACCAGGTTATGTGACAGAGATGGTAGCCATGCTGCAGAATTATAGCAGGTTAAATATGGCCAAAAAGGTTTCTTTGTGTGATGATATGTCTCAAAATTAAAAAGAAGTCTGCTCAAGAATTGGAATGGAATATTGCAGCTGGTGTAAGAAATGTTAGAAATAATAAACAGAAATGCCATTTGGATATTTAAAGCCAACCCAGAACTGTAACAACAAACACTGCAACCTTCCAAAATATACTGCAATCTTCCAAAACATTTGCTTTGTCTGGAAGAGTCCTCTTCATAGGACATAAAAAGAATTCTATATTAATTCTATGCTATCAGCACTAATTGATGACAACACATTGTTTCAGGAAGAAGTTTTTTTCCCCTAAGCTGTATTAACAACGTATTTTATTTTAAAGAAGAAGTAAAAAAAAAGTCAAGACTGAATTTCAGTATGCAATGCATGTAGTCTACTTAATGTGCTTCTTCAAAGAGAAATCCTGTTGAAATTAATACAACTACTGTCAGGAAAGCAGTTTCAAGGCAAAGCTCATTGTAGCAGTAACACCTTGGCTCTATCCATTATTCTTCTCTAGCAGACACATACACTGGTACCAGCTGCTTAATAACATGACTATAAAAGTACTTCTAATTGATCAAGTCTATGCAGGCTGGAATGATGTTTTTGAAAAAAAGGACTATTCCTCTTCTTGGAAGTACTAATGAAGAGTTTTGACTGATGCATGGTTTTGAAATTCAAACATCAAAATTTTCCAAGTCTAGTTTCATCATTATAATTTTGAATTCACAAAAGTATAAACAATACATTATCTGATGCAGTTTGCTAGGTGCCCCAATTGATTAATTATAACTTAAATAATTTGGCTCAGAATATATCATTTCAATACAATTGGGGGAAGATCCCAATTAAAATATATTAAAATTCCTTTCCAATCCAGTTGTATCTCCTTGATCAGATTCTGGACAAAGTGACTCAAGACTAATGGTGTTCCTATTAATTTAACCAAAATGAAAAATCCAATTTTATGACTATTATTACCTCTGTTAGCAACATGATTATCATGCGGCAGATAATAAAATCCTACTGTCTTGTATGTATGCTGCTGCAAATTTTATACTCCCAATTACAGTAATGGGAAGCAAAAGTTATTAGAGTCTGTTTTCAGAAGTCAAACTAGAGGTTAGACCATTTGAAGAACAGCAGCAATTGACTATAGTTACCTTTATAACCAGTGAAGATACTTTTAAAATCCATATGTAAATGATACACAAAGGGAGTAAGAGAAAAATTAAGACTGAACTGAGACGAAAATAGGTATGTATAAGCATTCATACATTATAACGTACATGTACAAGAATGGTTATGTAAAAATTGTTTGGCCCAAAGCATTATGATGTCATTTAAAATCTTCCTGTCCATTCACTAATAATGTCTAGAGTGGCTTACAATATGTCAAGTCAACACGTAAAACAAAATCAATGCAGTTATCAACGTACAGTTAAATTCTAATTTCAGCATGATTTACTTAGGTGCAGCAAATGTATAAAAATTGCAGACTGAAATGTGTGTCAGTCTGTCAACTGAATTCCATAGGGATTTCTTAGGCAAGGAATACCCAGAGGTAGTTTTAACATTTTTTTTCAAAATGTAGCCTATAGGTCCCACATTTATTGGCAGTCTCCCCTCTTGATGCAATGGGTTAAACCCTTGTGCTGACAGGACTGCTGATCAAAAAGTCTGTTGTTCAAATCCTGGGAGCAGGATGAGGTTCCATCTGTCAGCTCCAGCTTCTCATGTGGGAACATGACAGAAGCCTTCCACAGGATGGTAAAACATCCGGGCATCCCCTGGGCAACATCCTTGCAGATGGCCAATTCTCACACCTGAAGTGACTTGCAGTTTCTCAAGTTGCTCCTGACACTGACACTGACACACACACACACACACACACACACACACACATCCAAATATTAACCAGGGCGGATTCTGGTTAATTTCCAAGATGACTTTTAGGGCAACAGATGGAAGTATCCACAGTTAAAAGCAATTTACAAAGAAAGGCAGACATTCTCATCATAACAAACAGCAGAAATTACAATCTTTAATCATATCTAAATGATAACAGCATTTACTCTTTGTAATATCATACAAAACCATCACAGAAAAGGTCTCTATTTGCAGATGTCCATCAATGATTTCAAAACCACTGGCAGTTTTCTATAAAAACAGATGCACTGTATCAGTTATCCTAATTTCAGGCCATTTAAAGATGAGAAATAGTCTTTTGAATTAGTGAATACACATTGAAATAAATACAGAGTTGGAACAACCTTTCAGAATAGGAGATATAAGGTGGTTATGGTAGATTCCCATCTATAACAACATGGATGTGTTTCCGAACCAGTTCATTCTTCCAGATGTTCTCAAATGGCATCTCCATATACAATTTCTTGACAGCAATCTAGGCTAGGAAAACAAAGATATTCCAAAAAAGAATTCTGTCACCATCCCAGCCAAAGTTAGTGAAATATGTTTCACACCAACAAAGGCACTTAGGCTTCCACTATTACAGTAATGCACTACCAACTTGTGGTTGAAACTGCTGAAGTGGAAGCACAACCCCTGCTGCAAAAATTCAATACTGCCTTCTTGATCTACAATCGTCTTTCAAACACCACTCCAGTCTTGTCTAGAATAAGTCAGTATATTATCTCATCTTACTGCACAGAAAGCTCAAACACATCTCTTTGTTATCTGTAGATTGTAGATAACAGAAATGATAACAGAAATGAAGGAAGTTGTGATGAAAAGGAAAAAGCACAAAGCATTCTAAATTCCCTATTTCTTCCATTGACTTCACATTGTTTCATAGTCATGCTAAATAGCATAGAAAAACAAAGACAAAGGAACAAATTCAACAAAACACAGTACCCACCCATCATATAAGAGCAGAACCACAAGAGTGAAGTTCTTTTAAGCTCCATAAGAACATAAGAACATAAGAAGAGCCATGCTGAATCGGGCCTCAGCCCATCTAGTCCAGCATTCTGTGTCACACAGTGGCCCACTAGTTGTACACAGGGATCTCTAGCAGAAAGGAGGGCAAAACCCTCACCTGCTCCCGATCCCCCACAACCAGTACCCGGAAAATCCTGCCTGCCTCCATCAACACAGAGGTGGCACTTGGATGTCCATTTCAGTAGCTACTGATTCCCTTGGTATCCATGAATCTGTCTAATCCTGCCTTGAAGCTGTCAGGCTGACAGCTGTCACAACCTCCTCTGGAAGTGAGTTCCATAACCCAATGACCCTCTGGGTGAAGAAATATTTCCCTTTATTAGTCCTAACTTTCCTACCTTGGAGCTTTAGGGAGTGCCCCTAGTCCTAGTGTTGGGTGACAGAGAAAATATTTTTCTTTATTCACCTTTTCTATCCCATGCATGATTTTATACACTTCGATCAAGTCACCTCTTAAACGCCGTCTTTCAAGGCTGAAAAGACCAAGGCGTTGCAACCTGATTTCATAAGGGAGCTGCTCCATCCCTTGGATCATTTTTGTTGCCCTTCTTTGTACCTTTTCCAGTTCCGTTATATCCTTCTTAAGGTGCGGAGACCAGAATTGTACACAGTACTCCAAATGTGGCCTTACCATAGATTTTTAGAGAGGCAATACAACATTTGCTGACCTATTCTCGATTCCCTTCCTGATCATGCCAAGCATAGAATTTGCTTTTTTCACTGCTGCTGCGCACTGGGTTGACATCTTCATTGAGCTGTCCAAGACTCCAAGATCCCTTTCCTGGTTTGTCTCGGAAAGCTTTGACCCCATCAATTGGTAGGTGTAGTTGGGGTTCTTTGCCCCGATGTGCATGACTTTACACTTGTTTAGGTTAAAATGCATTTGCCACTTTGTTGCCCATTCATTCAATTTCGAGATCTTTCTGGAGCTCTTTACAATCAGTTTCATTTTTAACTACCTGAACAATTTAGTGTCGTCTGCAAACTTTGCTACCTCAGAATTCACTCCTACATCCAGGTCATTAATGAATAAATTAAAAAGTAACGGACCCAAAACTGAACCTTGGGGTACACCACTTCTCACCTCTTTCCACCCAGAGAAATGTCCGTTTATTACCACCCTTTGTTTCCTACAGTTTAGCCAGGTTCCAATCCAGGACAAGACCTGTCCTCTGATTCCATGGCTGAAGAGCTTATTTAGGAGCCTTTGGTGAGGCTTTTGTCAAAAGCCTTTTGAAAGTCAAGGTAAACAATATCGACTGGGTCCCCTTTATCTATGTGTTTATTTACACCCTCAAAGAATTCTATCAAGTTAGTAAGACATGATTTGCCTTTGCAGAAACCATGTTGATTTTCCTTCAGCAATGCCTGTTCTTCTATGTGCCTAGTAATTTTTCTTTAATAATGGTTTCCATCACTTTGCCTGGAACTGAGGTTAGACTAACTGGCCTATAATTTCCTGGATCACCCCTGGATCCTTTCTTGAAGATCGGAGTTACATTTGCCTCCCTCCAGTCCTCGGGTACAGTGCCTGATCTTAGAGAAAGGTTATATATTTTGGCTAGAATTTCAGCAATTTCACACTTGAGTTCCTTAAGAACTCTGGGGTGGATGCCATCTGGCCCTGGTGATTTGTTGACATTTAGTTTGGTAAGGCATGTGAGCTCCAGTGCAAGATATTACGGTAGATGGTACTGAAAACCACTAGAAAATCCAGAATTGGCAAAACCCCTTTCTAAATCCTAGTATAAACTGCCAGATATAAAATGGCCACAGCAACAACAGCCTAACACTGCGCTAGATCAGTGTTTTTCAACCTTTTTTGAACTGCGGCACATTTTTTACATTTACAAAATCCCGGGGCACACCACCAACCAAAATGACACAAAATGACACTCTAACACAGTAATACATAATGTTCACCCTCCTACACAGACATGCTTCCCTGTGATGTTTGCTTTTCTGCCTGCGCTGTTGTGCTCTCTCTCTCTCTCTCTCTCTCTCTCTCTCTCTCTCTATATATATATATATATATATATGTAATGTTAATTTGTGGGATTAACATAACTCAAAAACCACTGGACAAATTGCTGCCAAATTTGGCCACAAAACATACTAATACTAACCCAAGGAGGGACCATCAGTCAAAAAATTGATTTTGTCATTTGAGAGTTGTAGTTGCTGGGAGTTCTAGTTCACCCACAATCAAAGAACATTCTGAACTGCAACAATGATGGAATGGAATCAAACTTCCCACACAGAACTCCCATAACCAAGAGAAAATACTATAAGAGTTTGGTGGGCATTGACCTGGAGTTGTAGTTCACCTATATCCAGAGAGCACTGTGGACTCAAACAATGTTATGTTATGTTGTTGTTTGATTTCTATCCAGAATCACAATGTTGGAAGGAGGCTCAACACTTTAAGGTTCCTAAAACAGGCATGGGAAAACTTCGGCCCTCTGGGTGCTTTGAACTTCAACTCCCACCATTCCTAACAGCCTGAGGCCCTTTCCTGCTTAAGAGGCTGAGGGTAAAAAAGGAAAAGGGCCTGAGGCTGCTAGGAATGGTGGGAGTTGGAGTCCAAACACCTGGAAGGTCCAAGTTTGCCCATGCCAGCTTTCGACAGAGACCGTTTCTGCCACCATTTTGATCCAAGAAGACAGCGTGAGTGTGTTCAGGAGGGGAGGGGGGAGGGAATAAGACATGGGGCGGGTCTGCGCAGTAGCAGCATGAGCAAAGTGAGGCAAAGTGAGCAGAGCGAGACTGGGAAGAAGGGAGCCCAAGTGGAGAAGAAAAAGTGTTCGGCAGGAGGGGGGAGAAAGGGTATTGGAGGTTCCAATTTCCCACGGCACACCTGAAGATCGCTCACGGCACACTAGTGTGCCACGGCACACCGGTTGGGAAACACTGTGCTAGATGACAGAATGAAACATAATGAGCATCAACCCAAGAGTATATGGTGTAAGTGGCCATCATACACATGAACATTTTTCATAAAAATGGAAAATCTGAAACAATACCATGATAGTTATCATTGCTTAGAATCAAGCTGCTTTCCCCCCCAAATTGCCAACTGACTGCCTCTATCAAGGAAGCTTTGTGTGCGCGCGCACGTGCATCAGGAGCTACTTGAGAAACAGCAAGTGTGAGAGAATTGGCCGTCTGCAAGGACATTGCCCAGGGAATGCCCAGATGTTTTGATGTTTTACCATCCTTGTGGGAGGCTTCTCTCATGTCCCTGTATGGCGAGAGAGAGAGAGATCATCCATGCTCTTTCCGGATTCGAACCTGTGGCCTGTCAGTCTTCAGTCCTGCCGGCATAAGCGTTTAAACCACTGCACCATGGATGGTAGAACCACCATACTTAACAGTGCCTATATCCAATCTTTTTTCTTCCTCAATTCAGAGAGGTAAGGGGCTGAGGCAACAAATTACATTCTCTTCCGTTCTCATCCTTGGACTGAAGCAACAAAAATCATCCATGCAAAAGTAGCAAAAGTTAAATCTGGGAAAGAGCACATAGAGCAAGCCTGCAGAACATCCCTCCCTCCCTTCCTGAACAGGTAGGCAGAAAGGATGGGAGCAAGAAAGGCCCACATAATTTTTTAAAAGCCTTTACAAGGGCCAAGTTGTATAGGCCTGAGAAGTTTAAAAGCAACTAAGAATTATGTTACTTCAAATTTTGGAGAAATGAATAAGAGAGAAACTGGTTCTTTACATAGGATTTCCTTGGGAATTCAAAGTGGTTTGATAGAGCTCTGTGTGAATGCAGTGGTGGAGGAAATGCATTCATTCTTCACAGAGGAGGTTAAAACAATCAGCTTTATACATTTTTATTTATTTATTTACCCTATCTATACTCCGCCTTTCTCAACCCCGAAGGGGACTCAAGACGGCTTACAAACAGCCAACCATTCAATGCCTTAAAGCAAACATACAATTGAAATAAACATGAAAATTAAAATTAATACATATTAAAACATTTAAACATTAAAATCACTATTAAAATCACGCCATCCACAATAGTAATTTTTTTTAATTGATAGTTATAATTGTACATCAGTATAGCTGGTAATCATCAATATAATTTTATATAACTATTTTTTAATTTTAAAAAGGGAAAAGAAAGCTTCACATGCTGAGCTGACAGATGGGACATGAGAGAAGCCTCCCATAGGATGGTAACATATCCAAGCATCTCCAGGTCAATGTCCTTGCAGACAGCCAATTCTCTCACACCAGAAGCGACTTGCAGTATAATCTCAATTTGCTTCTGACACGACAAAAAAAATCTTGCACAAAACACCCCACACATGGTTTTCAGGAAACATTTTCTTTGCACAAATCTTCACAATTCTCATACCAAGACATAATTTATAGAAAGATGTTGAGAGATGTGAAAACTATATAGTATTTTCCATACTGTATTATTCCTTCCAACTGAGTATGCATTGGAAAGCCAATGTTTCGGTCACAAAATAAAGAATAGTGAATATTATTTCCAGCACTAGCTTTAAATACCAGATACCACAATTGATCTGGGAGAGGTGGTGTTCTTTCTTAATTGTGACGGAAGCAAAAGATGAGGATCTTGGCTTACTACCGACACAATTAATATATTTCTTCCTAAGAGAATTGGCTAATCTATTGTGATTTGGCCAGGATTATTGCTAATAAATTTTGAAGCTCATGTGTTCTGCTCTATTATGAAAATTGACATCCATAATTATTTTGTCACTCTGTTCTGTTTAATGGAAAGATTTCATCTTCTGATTAAAATGGCCTCACTTGGTTAAGCAGATTTTTGAGCATGTAAGGCCTTTTCCGTTTACCTTATATTTGTTTGCTTACTACAGTTTACTTTTCTCACAGGCATAATTTGCCTTTCAGTACAGTCAGTGACAATGCCTTAATGTAACAATGCAGTGAATGTCATTAATTAAAGAGGACAAAGAGAGGGAGAGGGAGGGAGGGAGAGACTTGCTGAATAAAATCCGAGAACTGGATGCTATGGCAATGATAACAGTACTGGGAGCCCCCATAAAGCGCTGAGCTGCTGAACTTGCATATTGAAAGGTTGCAGGTTTGAATCTGGGGAGTGGTGTGAGCTCGCACTGTTAGCCCCAGCTTCTGCCAACCTAGCAGTTTGAAAACATGAAATGTGAGTAGATCAATAGGTACCGCTCTGGTGGGAAGGTAATGGTGCTTCATGCACTCATGTTGGCCACATGACCTTGGAGGTGTCTACGGACAATGCTGGATCTTTCGCTTAGAAATGCAGATGAGCACCAACCCTCAGATTCGGACATGACTAGACTTAATGTCAGGGGAAAATCTTTACCTTTACCTTAATAACATCACTAACAAAACTACTGGGTACAAACTCCAGAGAAACAGATTTCGGAGAGTCAAAAAACTTCCTAGTAGCGCAGTGTGCTTAAAAATGAAATACACTGCTTTGAAGAATTATATATTTCCTTCACTGGAAATATTCAAGCAGAGGTGGTCTAGAATGCATGACTGCAGTGGCTCTCAAACTTGATCCTAAAGATGTCTAGAATTTCAGCTCCCCAAATTCCTGACAATTGGCACTACTAGCTGGGATTTCTGGGAGTTGAAGTCCAAAGTATCTGGAGACCCCCAAGATTGAGAAGCAGTGCAGTACAGCTTCACACAATGCATTGCTTTGAGAAGTGGGTTGGAATTCAGTTTATCCTCAAATTTCTGCCCATTGTAAATATAGTCCAAAATAAGGTAGCCTCGCTCATTTCAATGGGTCCACTCTAGGTTGGACTAACATGTGAAGAGTGATTAAATTGGCCCAATTTTTTCAATGACTCAGCTTTAAAATTGTGTTTAACCCATTGAGTCTAAGAGACCAAATCTATTCTATAAGCACCGTCAAACATTCACTGTCTAAATTTGTCTTCTTCTTTCTGTATCGAAGCCTTAAAAAAGGTTAACAAGACACATTGATGAATTTATTGTATTTCAGCATCAATGTCCAAGAGAATTTAAAATGGAGAATTTTTATATTTGTCAAAGGACAACATTCCAGGTAAATATAGTAGAGGTTCATAATTTCAACAAATGCTACTGTGGTTCATTAGAAACTGAAACAAAGAGTTCTGCAATTCACAATCCCCATATGTGCTGTGTATTATAAATATCAATCTTCAGTAATTAGCAGAGAACCTATCTTTGTGAATATTAAACAACAGGGAAGCATTTCTCTCTTCTAATTAGAAAAACAAAAACTATGAAAAATCCCCATTGCCCATTTCACAAGTTCAGCCTAACTTTCTGAAATGCTAATGGGAGAAAGAAATAATCATTTATTAGGCTTCATAAAACCCCTCCAAATTCTGTTCCTGTTTCCTTGCTTCACATTTCACCTCCTGCATGAGCTCCCAATGCTAATTCACTCCATACCAATTAGCATTTGAGCTGCAATGCTTCAGTAATCATTAAATTATTGTGACAACTTAGTTTGATTTCCCCCTTATCCGCATCACTAGCTTCTATATAACTTTTGACATTTTCTGGTCATGTTAATTGTAATTTTATACATCCAGGAACTAATAGTGTTTAATGTCCTTTTGACAGCCACACATCACCCAAAATAGTCTCACATTGTTTTGTGTGTCACATTATGAGTCATTATGGCATACGTATGCCAGCTGCAGAAGTAAACCCCACCTGATTGCTTTCTAGGACTTATTCATGCAAATAAGCTGATATTGCCTAAAAGATGTTTCAGATGAGGAGCTTGGAAATATAACTCAAAAGAATAAATAATGACCAGAAAATTTATTGAATGATGTATTGCCCAAACTTCTGCTATTTTATGTACTGTCAAATCTCTGCTTTCATAACAGATCAGAGACAACAGGTTGTTCAGTCTAACAACCGAAGCCAATTGCCTTGCATAATTACATTTGGTTGTATACCACTCGAGAAGATTCTACTAAAATGGGTTTTGGCTCTTTTCTAAAAATTATGATTACAATTTTCTAAAACATGCCAGGAAATTGGGGAGGGTATTTTATTTTTAGGGGAAAATTTGGGGGGCTTTGGGGTGGCTGCATGCCACCACAATTGTAATTGAGATGGCATGTAGCAATCCAACGAGGAAACTCTGAGTTTTTTGGTAGGAGTGGGGACACAAATCTGTGTCAAAGTGGGTTTTTAAAACCCGCTTTGGTGTGGCTTTTGGCACTGTCTGGAAGTGCCCTATAAATCTATACATCTTCCTTAAACTCTGTAAATAGGGAGTGTTGTATTATGCTCACAATCCAGGAAAATTAAAAGATTAATATTAAGAAGTTTAGTATATTCAAGTTATTCAGAAAATATTGTACTCCAAACATTTCTTGAGGAGAGCCTAATACACACAACTTGACTAAGGAAGCCTCTGCTCCAAAGGAGACATTGCTAAACCATGATCTGATTTCCTTTATTTCCTGCTGAAATTATTTCTAATAAGACTAGCACACAGAAGAAATGGAAACATACTGAGAAGAAATAATTGGCTGTACAATGATGGTTCCCTTTGCTACATACTTGAATTTACTATTCCTGAAAATGCCGTTGAGGCTTTGTTTGAAAGCTTGAGTGCTTACACTGCTCCAGGCATGCCCACTGGGCAATGACTCATGCAATATAACATGAAACAGGTTCCACTGCTTTAGGGGTTTAGACTACTTTACATGTCCTTTTATTACTTTTTGACTTATAAGATATAGCATTAACGGATACATGACATGATATCATGATGTTCCCTCAGAATAAAATATTCCTAAATCTCTTTAAAAGTAAATGTCTCTATATCTAAATGTCTTGCAATGGAAACTGCTATCTAAAAAATTCCTTTTAAATATAGCTAGGGGATTCCAAATATTAACTACTTGTATAAGCATAGATCATGTTGAAAAAAATAGTTATACCACAATACGATCTAGACAAGGGGCATGTTCCCTCAATCTATGGACATTCTTAGTTATTCAAGTTGGGAAGAATCCCTATACTGTATACTTTGATCCAACCACACACTGATATTCATCTCCTGCTGCAACCTTTTGAAAACCACTCACAGGACTATAGCTGATCTGCTCTGGTGAAGTCAATGGATGGATCGTCTTGGGGGAAAACAAATTATCTTCCCCTTTTGTAAGCAGACATTAAACTGACTGGTAGCTGTTCTCCATAGTTTCATAGAGAAGCTTTCTCAAGAAGCAATCTAGAAGTTGCTGACTAAAAACTTGCCCAATACAAGCTTCTATCAAATTACAAGGTTTCCTCAGAGTAGATACAATGTTTTTAGATTATATTTATTTTATTTACTCTATTTATATCCTGCCTTTCTCTACCCCAAAGAGGATTCAAGGTGGAAACTATCTGATGCCTTTAGACAACAGGCAATTGAATACATTTAAGTTAAAATTAAAAATTAGAGTTTAAATGCACATTAAACCATATAGACATTATCGTAATGTTTAAAATCACGCCATCCACAATTGTAATCTGGGGCCATTCCAAGCATCTTTTCACATATTTCGTAGTTATTATTGTACTGTAGTTAATCTTCAAAGGCTTGGTCCTAGAACCAGGTTTTCACTTTCCTTATGAAGGCCAGAAGGGAGGGAGCTGCTCACTGGGGAGGGAGTTCCACACCACTGAGAAGGCCCTGTCTCTCGTTTCCACCAGACGCACCTGCAAAAATGGTGGGACTGAGAGCTGGGTCACCCCTGACAATCTTAATCTCCTAGGTGGTTCATAGGAAGAGCTACGTCCAGACATGTAAGCTGGGCAGGAACTGTTTATATTTAAGTATCCATATCTATGGATCATAGACTGTTGGAGTGGAAAAGACTGATGCTAACAAATGTAAAATAAAGATATAAATAAAATGATTTTAAAAACGGTATGTTTGATAAAACAATCCATTGTTTTCTTTAAACAAATGCATTCTATAGGATTCATTGCCCCGTTAGACATTTGCCTTTGTGTGTGTGTGTGTTTTAAAGATAACTTGCTCAAATCCATGTCTGGCTGTGGAATCTATATTTCATCATTTAAACAGGAGTCAAGCTTGTCAATTCTGATCAGGAGCTTTCAGAAAGTACTAATTACTTGTGTCAGAGGATATGGATTACCATTGTTCTCTGCTCTCACTTGGCAAACATTTCCCCTTAAGAAACACAGAGAGCTATTTCAAGAGAGATTACATACAATTTAATGAAGTGCATAGCTTACCACTCAGTGCACCTTGAAGTAATCCCAGAACAATATGTCACCATGTCTTCAGATAATGATTTTTATTCATTTAACAACCTACATATTCAGCTAAAGAAGTCAGCAACCAAGCGTGCTATTTAGGTTCATTCGGAAATGCTGCCAGCCTACATTTGGGATCCCATTTAAGTCTCTTTGGACACATCAGTTGGTTCATTTGTCAGTGCTGAAGACAAATGTTTGGTGTTTATAGCTGACATTTAATATGGAGAATCCTGTTCAGTAAGATGTCTAAGACTTTCCAAAGAGAGAAAAATCTGGCATTACACTATCTACACTTAGTAATATTTTATAAATGGTGATTTTCATTCACAAGAGTTTTGTGAACATTTTTCCTATGAGATAAATCACAACACTGGAAAGATATGAATCTATTCACAAGTTGGAAGAAATGTAGTCCAGGGTGCAATGATACATTTTATAATTCATGGATGGAAACCAACATTAGGTGGCCAGTTATCCAGGTGCTGCTCTAACTCAGAGAAAAGTAGCTCACACAGAGTTTCTTCATGGTGCATATACTGATTTTCTGGAATAATGACCAGACATGTTACAGAATCAGCAGGTAAATGCAAGTTTATCATATGTGCTTGCAGTGTTCCTCATCATTAACAAGAGCTATAGCCATGCCACCCTATGTATGGCATCAGGTAGGAAAATGCTACAGATGTACAAGCAGGCCCGGATCAGGTCCTTTTGCCGCCCAAGGCCAAAGGGTCTGCCTCTGCCCCTCCCCACCCCCGGCTCTGCCCCTCCCCGCCCCGGCTCCACCCCTCCCCACCCCGGCTCTGCCCCTCCCCCTCACCGGATTGAAGGCAGGGCGAAGAGGAGAGGCGCCCTCCCATCGCACGTCCTGCGCGCCGCCCACCCCTTTTCGGCAGGGCTGGCGTGACACAAGGGAGGAGGGGCGGCGGCGCGGCTTCTCTCCGCCTCCCTGGCTTGGCGTCGCCAGGCAGGGAGGAGGAGGCGGAGAGAAGCCGCGCCGCCGGCCCTCCTCCCTTGCGTCGTCATGCCACGCAAGGGAGGGGCAGCGGCACGGCTTCTCTCTGCCTCTCCCTGCCCCCGGCTCCGCCCCTCCCTGCCCCCACCTCCTTGCTGGCACGAGGAGGAGGAAGGAAAGCCCCACCCCCAGAGCTGATGCAGGGCCTCCCCACGGCTGCTCCCTCCCTCAGCCACCATGCCGGCCTGAGAAGTGGCCGAAATCGCCCTTTTCAGGCCGGCTTTAGGAGGAGGGAGGAGGATCGGCCTGCCCGGCGGAGGCGGGGCGGCGAGGTGAGGAGGGGCGGAGTCAGGGGCGGAGCCGATCCTCCCTCCCTCAAGCAGAGCCGAGGGGAGGAGAGCAAAGGGAGGGGGTGGCCGCGCATGCACCCTTTATTATTATTATTATTATTTTGATTTTTTAAAGTTTTTGGGGGGATTTTTTTAAAAAAAAATTGGGGGTCCGGATCTGCTGCCCCCCCCCCCCAAAAGTGCCACCCGAGGCCATGGCCTAGGGTGGCCTTATGGGTAATCCGGGCCTGTGTACAAGGGCAATCCAAGTTGACATCATCAGGCATCCACTGAGATTCTACTGGGCTCCTGCTATGGAGCATTGTGGTCCTGTTCGTCCTTTTGCTGCTTATCATTGTTTGATCACCTGTCTTCTTCAAGTAGGCCAGTTGTGACAAAAAGTGAGGACATGTTTCCATTTGTCTTATACTTTTTTATTTGGAAACTTGATCCAAGATAGGAGGAGCAAATGAATCGTTAAGCATCTTGCCTCCCCCCACCTCCCATCCCCACTCTCCTGGGGCTGACATGTCTTTGTCCAACTCGTCAATTTATCCATTGCAAGGACTTTCAAAGGACATCTCCAGAACCATATGTGAATTCTTAAGGTATGTTGATGTTTGATTTCTTCCAGATTCCCTCACCTTTTACTAGACTCAATGAGGAGTGTATTTCATGACTGGGGAGACTGCAGGAAGGCCAATTCACCTTGTTAAATAGCCTGCAGACAACCTTTCACTCTTCAAACATTAAATAATACTCTTTTTAAAAAAAAAAACAAAACAGTGCCCTGAATTGCCCTATATTAGCATTGCACAATGTTTGGCTGCCAATGTTTGGAGCTGATCCAGGACTGTTTTGCAGTAAGCAGTCAGTGTCGATGTAGCCAAAGCTTCCTTTGTGGTTTGCTGTGTATCCTCAGGTCATTTCTCACTCTTGGTGAGATTATCATGGGGTTTTCATGGCATGATGTGTTCAGAAAGAGTTGCTTCAACCTTAGTGAGATGGGCCAAAACTAACAAAATGAAGTTTAACAAAGACAAATGTAAGATACTCCAATTAGGCAGAAAAAATGAAATGCAAAGATACAGAATGGGGGGGGGGGGCGTGCGGCTCAAGAGCATGTGAAAAAGATCTTGGAGTCCTTGTGGACAACAAGTTAAATATGAGCCAACAATGTGATGCTGCAGCTAAAAAAGCCAATGGGATTTTGGCCTGCATCGATAGGAGTATAGTGTCTAGATCCAGGGAAGTCATGCTATCCCTCTATTCTCCCTTGGTTAGAACACACCTGGAATACTGTGTCCAATTTTGGGCACCAGAATTGAAGAGAGATATTAACAAGCTGGAATGTGTCCAGAGGAGGGTGACTAAAATGGTCAAGATTCTGGAAAACAAACCCTATGAGGAGCAGCTTAAAGAGCTGAGCATGTTTAGCATGAAGAAGAGAAGGCTGAGAGGAGGCATGATAGCCATGTATAAATATGTGAGAGGAAGTCACTGGGAGGAGAGAGCAAGCTTGTTTTCTGCTGCCCTGGCTTCAAACTACAGGAAAGGAGATTCCACCATAACACTAGGAAGAACTTTCTGACTCTGAGAGCTGTTCAACAGTGGAACTCTCTACCCCGAATTTTGGTGGAGGCTCCTTCTATGGAGGTTTTTAAACAGAGACTGGATGGCCATCTGTTAGGGTAGCTTTGGCAAGGGGTTGGACTGGATGGCCCACAAGGTCTCTTTCAACTCTATGGTTCTATGATCCTCTGAAGCTAAGAGAACATGACTTTCCCAATGTGACCCAATTGATTTCTAAAGCCTCCTTAGCAAGCTTCAAATCACTTTTTGTTTACCTCTATTTTAAAACCCCTTCTTTATCCACAACAATTTAAATCAGAGAAGGAAATTACTATGTTCATCAACTACTGTGCCCCCTTTCTAGGTCAAAGTCTCATTTTATTAATTCTATTTCAACTAGACCTGTCCTTTTGAATCTCTTGTGTCCACAGGAATGGAAGCCAGTGTCTGAAAAGCTGGGCCGTTATCAATTCCATGCCAAGCTCAAAGAGATAAAGCTCAAATGAACAAGCTGTCACAGGGCTTGCATTGAAAATGTAACAAGAACCTCAGCATTAAAAATGCATGTTAATTCATTACAAGTAATGTTACTTACAAGGTCTAACACTTAGCAAATCTTCTTCTATTAGCCAGCTTTCTCCCTGAAGAAAGCAAATACTTACCAACTCAGCCTTGAATGGAGAAAAAAAGAAAATCTCTCAGCTAAAAATGTTTTTCAGTGAGGGAGAATGATGTCGTAATTCCTCTCTTTTTCTAATTTCTATTGCTTCAGGGAGCGGGGAGGGAATCAAAATTTGGCTCTAACTGTTGCAATTGAAACCCTTACACATACCCAACCCACAAATAAATCCAGACAATGCTATTGTATATCAAAGAGCACATGCAGAATTAAAACTCTTACATTATTTGTAGTACACAATTGTCAATAAGGAATTAAACTATACCCGACTGATTGATTGATCAATCCATCCATCCATCTGATACATTACAAAAATTGGGATCAGTGGAAGGGGCACACACCACACTGAGTAACCCTTTTAGAGGGGTTAATGTCAAAAAGGATTGTCTCTAAATTTCAGCAGAAACATATTTTTTAATTAAAAAATCTGTTAGATATAGCTACAAAAACATTTAGCTTACATTCACTGTATCAATACAGCACTCTTTACATTTGTTACCTCCTAATGTGCATGTACTTTGATCAGAGATGTCTTTATTTTCGAATCAGTGGCAGACTGGCCAATGTGTTAGTTTGTCTGATGGCAAGTGGACCCCCTTAAGTGTTAGATAATCCATCATTTATTTTAAATTAAAATGAACAATTAAAAAATCAGTTATGACTATTAGAAACTCTGAACCACTCTGATAACTATTATGTCAGACTACCTAGCTAAGCCATTGAAATCAACAAGCACATGAACAATTTCAACAGAAAGGGGGAAACAATGAAATTGAAAAACAAATCTACTTACCAGTATTAAAAAAACACCATAATCAATACAATAAATAATAAACATTACTCAGCAACAGAAGAAATCCAGAAAATCATCAATCAAGGGCCAACCGACACCTCCCAAACAGAGGACACTTCCAGGCAACAAAGACCAGGCTACCTTTAAGCAGATACCCTCACTGATCGACTTTGCAAACTTCATAACTACTCAAATGCTAATTCAAGCTTGCAAGTTTAAGACTATCTAGGGCTGCTGTGATTTTGTGAGGTGGTTTTATAGACCTTTATGGTTTTAACCTGGATTGTTTTTAATATCAATGTCATTTCTCTCTCTGACATTACTTCGCGTACGAAAATTCTTAGGAAGGACCCATCCCACGCTTGACCTTGAAGGAGCTGGGGGTGGATAAGGCCGACAGGGAGCTCTGGCGTGAGCTGGCCCATGAGGTCACAAAGAGTAGGAAACAACTGAAGAAATAAACAAGAACAATTCAATATTGCTTTTTACATTAAGGTGGATAAAATAAAAAACAATGATTTAAAATAATGGAACAGTGAAATATTAAAATCAATAAAAACAACTAATGGAAAACCATTAATTTAAAAACAGGACTGACAGGGAAATAATGAGGAAAATATCTGAGCAAACGAAGACATCTTTAGCTTATGCAAAAATATGACCAGTGTAGTGGTATACTTTTCCATCAGAGGAGACATGAGGCAGGCTTGGAATTCTGTAAAATATACTTAAAATCCAGTTTCTGCATCCTGCAGAATTCTGGGGTTTGTAGTTTAGGGAGGAGGCTTTAACAGCTTCACTAAACTACAAACTCCAGAATTCTGCAGGAGGCAGAAACTGGATTTTACATGGAGTTTTTCTCTAGTGTGATGAAGCAGATGCATCTCCTTTTGGCTGCTCGCAAAGAGCTAGTGTGTTCCTATAAATCATTTACATTGATGAGTTATCTATATAATCTCCTGCATGTTAATAAACATCCTGACAGTTGTATTATATGCTATAGCCTATAGGCTCTACTATAGCCTATGGTGTTTGGCACAGATGTCCATGCACAAAAAAAGATGACTGCATCACAGCAATGAGATCAGTTGGAACGGGGATCATTTCCCTTTCTAATTTTAGACTGAAGGTCTTTGTTTGATGTTAGTCCCTCTGGAGCCATTAAAAAGAAACATGGCTGTACAATTAGATATTTTTAAGATGTTTATTAAATTCAGCAAAGTAGCATATTATATGCCCATAAGACATTCATTCATATAGTATTTTAATGGCAAGTTGGCTTAACTGCCAATGTAAAAGCTGAGCAACTCTTCAACATTTTCTTAATAAAACTGATTTAACTGCCAATGTCACATTGTTACAATCTCATGTTGTAGCAGACACCATCAAAGTCATTGCCAGGTATATTTCATAATTTTAATCTCTGCAGCTAGCCATATTAAAAGTTTTTTTTAAAAAATTGTAACGTTTCTCCTTTTTTAGACAGAACAATATTCCATATGTACAGGAACCATATTCCAATTATATTAGACTAACTGTTTAATTTGTAGATAACACAGTTTTCATTATTTGACTCTGGATTAGTTATGCTTCTCATAGATCTTTTCTAATTCACTTCTTAAATGTTGAAGCAGTGAGAGCAATTGTTTCAGATTTTAGTGTTTAAAGTTTCACAACCATATAGGCGAGACTCAACAAATCTAGTAACTTTCTCATTTTTCCAGCAAGTTCATTTCCACTTGTTTTTCTTTTTATCTGTGATTTTTAAAATAAAAATAAAGAAATACCACCACAAGAATCCCTCTTCTTCTTCTTATTCGTAATAACTTTATTCTTATACCCCACCACCATCTCCCTGAAGGGATTCAGGACAGCTTATATATGAGATAAAATGCCCACAGACGCAAATACAAAACAGTCAATGCAAACAAAAACACAATTAGAATTAAAACACAGTTAAATATAACAATCCAAATAAAAGCAAAATTCAATTTATATACAAATTGGTATGAGCAGAATAGTGAGGGGTTAAGCACAAGTTTTCACAGTAGGCTACCTATCACGATCCCAACTGGATGGCCCCCCACAAGGGCCTTTCTCCAGGGGCAAACTAAGAATGAGCAATTTGGAAGTCCTTGTAGACTCAGAATTGGAGCGGGAAGATCAAAAGACAACCTGGCAAAATGGCACTACAATGTTCCCTCACTTATTGCTGGGGTTACATTCCAGGACCTCCCGGAATAAGTGGAAAACCATGATGTAGGGACGCTACACTTATTTTAATATGTATACACTATTTTAGTAGTTATACATTATTTACGTCTTTATAAACTTAAAATAAAGGGAAGGAAAGGCCCTTCAAGGCTGGAGGGAGGGAGGACTGAGGAGGGAAAGTGCCTTGGAGAGTGGCAGCGGCAAAACCCTACAAAACAGCCAAAATACCATGATACATACTGTACTTTAAATGAATATTTTTTGAAATCCATAAAACAGTGAGTCCGCAATAAGCGAGCCGCAAAGTAGCGAGGGAACACTGTACCTAGAAGAATCTTCCACCCTGTGCAACTGTGGACCAGAACAAACAACTCTCTGTTGCCTGCTTTTGGTCAAAAATTATTTAGCCTCTTGTGCTCCCTCTATTTTTATCAGTTATATACTGCTTTATGCAATGTTTTTGACATGAAATAAATAAACCTATCAGGATATTTTCTGGCTTCAGAAATGTCTCTCATGTAGGGCCTCCAAGAGCAACTTTGAAAAAAGTGTATGTTTGTATGTAAGGCTGGAAAGCGGGATCTGCTCTCCTAGGGATTTATCATACAACAACAATAATAATCTTTATTTATACCCCACCACCATCTCAGGGCAGCTTACATGAGGCCAAGCCCAGTAGTGCAATTACAATACAATAATATTTTTAAAAAACATAAAACAACATCACAATAAAATGAATCAAACATAAAAAGAATAAACAGTGCAAAGTAATACAATAAAAGATCACACACCATCACAAGGAGTGGGCCACATGTGCAAGATACAATGATAAAAACACAGGATGAGGTAGAAATAAAACATATTTGTATGGGAGACTCATGAACATTTTGGGGGGAGTGATGAAAGGAGATGTAAGATCACTCTCCAAAGGCACAACGGAAAAGCCAAGTTTTGAGGTTCTTCTTAAAAGTTTCTAAAGTGGGGGCTTGCCTAATCTCGCTGGGCAATGCATTCTAGAGGCGGGGCCCATAGAGAAGAAGGCTCTCTCCCTCGTTCCCATAAGTCGGGTCTGTGATAGTGATAGTGATAGTCGGGTCTGTGATACAAGGCAGGCAATCCAGCATTTCAGCTGCACTGCCACATTAGGTACCGGTTCTTATCACACAATGCCATTTGTATCCTGCTACTGGTTGCCCCCCGCCCCTTGCATGATTCTCCCATCACTAGCTATTAATGGGTTAATCCCACCCATAGCTCTCAATCTTGCAATATTCCCTTCATCTACCTTGGTGTAATGGGCCCCTTCTGCTTCTGTACTGGTATACCAGCAGTAACATGACTTCAGGAGGTGGGATCACCTCCTCCTCTCCCTTTTCCTTTTTATTAATATCTTTCTATCTTTGTTTTTAAAGTACTGAAATTGCACAATTGTGCTAACATAAAAATAATAAATGATGTAACCACAATAATGCATGAAAGTGGTTTTGAGGATGTGTGGAAGAATGATCACATGATGATAAAATTGTGAATCAGTGCAGCTGTGCTCTTGAAGAGAGGTGCAATATCAAAGGTGCTCAATCTGGTATGTATCCATTATTCTACAACAACACAACTGTAGCAAAACAGTGGGTTCATGTGATAAAATTCCAAATCTGCAAAAGCTATTACTCTTTATAATTCTTTGTATATTTGTGCCACAATTACATATCATTTAAAATTCAGAAACTGAAACGCTCTCAAAGAGTAACAGCTAATGAAGGCTGCCACAAAATTCTCATTGGTTTTGCAGGAACCTGCAAAGCTTTATACTAGTACACACAGACACAAATTGGTAGACATAGAGTAGAATTGCCATGAGATATGCAAAAATATGGAGGAAGCTACTGTCAACTGCTCTTTATACACAGCCACAGGACAATCATGCTAAGAGGCCTCGGCAGCCTTCCTGAAAGCACTTCATTAGTTACATCCTTCGGTTCATGCTGAAAAATGTCAGCAGTTATTGATATTCTGATATTAATTCAGAAATGTCAGGCTTAATTAGAAATGTTAAGTGTGGATGGTGAGATGCTGCTTAGCATAGATTTGAGACCAATGGCTTATGCAGAAGGCAAAAACAATAGCAAAGGTTTTTTAACTCATTTAAACTCATTTATATATATATATATATATATATATATATATATATATATATATAAAGCAAACAAATGCAGAATTTAGAGTTTCAAATAAAATAGGGCAACATACTGTTATTTTTTAACATATACAGTATCTCATAGGAAGGCTTTCATTCTCTTAAATAGGGAGGTATATACTTAATGGCACCTAAACAAACTCAGAATTTTCATCCAGGCATCATGGAAGCTTTGAGAGTACCAGGTTATTCATATAGATGATACAAAGTAGGAAAAACCCATAAATAAATCCATACTCTAATCCCCAAAGTCCAAGCAGATGCAAGTAGTCATCAAATTCTAAACCATATGAAACACATTACCAAAGCGAGACTGGGGATAACTATATTTTTCATGACAGCACAACCTATGAGGATTTTGAGAATGTGTTGATTAGGCAGGTTATTCAGTTATCAGTATTAGGCAAGTAACTTTTGCATCTCTTGAAACATTCTATAAGTAACCCAGCCTGGCTCAGTATCTTAAAAACTGAAATTCATGATTGGTAAATAAGGCTGGAAAACATTAAGCATTGGGACAGCCCAACCTGGTGTTGTGCTCTGAGCGTTAGACTAGGATTCTAGAAAATCCAGTACTCTTGGACAAATCACACTATCTTAGTTTTATTTCTAGAAATGTTAAGAATGTCCACAAAATCAGTGACCCAAATGTTCTGAAACTTGTGGGGCTTGCAGTCATGAATCTGTCCTTCAAGTATGGCCATTTTCATCATGATAGCTCTTAAAATGATGGAAAGGGGGCTTGGAAATTCCCCTATTGCCACCAATGGGCTGGATCTTCCCGGAACAAAAACAGAACTTCTGGCTGACTGAACAAGAAATGGTATTCCTCCCTTCCGAATTCTGGAAGTTCCCAAACAATAGAATAGGGGCTGATCAAAAATCAGCACCACAAACGGTATGGTCCCCCCCCCCCCCTTGAATTGCACACCTCTAGTGTAAATAGTGTTCTACTTTGCCCTACAAATACAAACAGTTTGGGAAAGAAGTTAAACTGAGAGAAAGTCGATGGATCAACTTTATATAACAAATTTTGACTATTTATAATCTAACATCCAAGATGTTGGTTTTCTGCTGTAGCACCCCTTCTTCTTGTTTGATATGATAAAGGTAATGCCAAGTTAGACTACTCAATGAATTATATTTATCCCTTTATATACTGTATAAGCAGATCATTCTAATGTTACATATTCCGATGACTTTGTTCAAACATACTTTTAAAACAGTTAAATAATAACAAACTGAAAAGTTTAAGATTTTAGCTGCAATAAGATGAGTCCTTCTTTGCTCCTCGAAAGTATTAAGAGTGAGATCCATACTGCTAATCAGATCTACAGTATACACATTTATCAGATTAATGTATCACAGTGCAAGTATCATTGGTTTCTCCACCATCCATAGATAATTTTCAGCATACAAATTTAGCTACAATGATTGATTGTCCAAAAGTGGGGAATTGCTTTGATTTACTATGGCTTTTTATAATATTTGAAAATAAAGTAGAGATAAATAGATTTGATATAAGATGTGTGATTGTCCGGAATTTAATTCTATGGCTAGAATATCTGAGAGGATCCATTACTTCTGCCAGGTGCAAATGTACCAAATGTGCTTGAGACACAAGCCTTCATGGTTTGTTTCATTTATCTCCTCACATAGCTATGATTTAATTGTTATAGAAAATTGCCCCACATTATCAGAAAAATGATCATCTAAGAGAAAAAGGACATGAATGGTAGATTTCATTCACAAATTGAAACTAGAGAAATATGAGAAATGAAAGGCAGAATGGGTATTTTTTCATCCTCTCCTCAAATGAATGAATCCCCTACTAAAAGGATTTAGCTCTGCATGAAAAGTCATAACACATGGAAAATACTTTGAATATGTTAAATGCATACACAATGCTTCATTAAGGGTTGCTTATATCTTTTCTGTTTTTAAGGAGGCTTGATTATAAGAAAGACTGTATTGCAACTGGGGCTTCAAAGCTTCTTTGCAAAGGGAAGAAGCATTTGCTATTCTGCTGGCTCTGTTTGCATTTTTAATTTTGCAAGAGGGAAATGGAAATCAAAGCTCTCAGCTCCTCCTTTGAAAAGCCAAACTGCAGTTCAGTTCCTTGTAAAAGGCTCAGCATGTTATCTATCATGCTAACTTCCTGCTTAATTTTATCATGCTACACTGCGCCAAAGGTATCACTTCCAAGAAGCACTGAATCTCCTGGTTCAAAATGAATTATGAATTTTATATATTTTTGGTGGTTCAGTGAATCTCAAGGTATCAGGCAGCCTTCTCACTAGGGGAAAGGGAAAGCTTCTATTCACTACAAAATTACACAAATGTAACAATAAAAGTCTGAGTCTATGTGCAACAATGAATAAATAATATATATTTTAAAATACAAATGAAAAGGTTTTTATGAGATATGATGTTGTGTCTCAATAATGATAATAATAATAATAAGTAGTGGTAGTAGAAGTAGTAGAAGTTATTGATGTCACCATTCCAGGTGACAGCCAAATTGATGAAAAACAACAGGGAAAAAACAAAGCCATTATCAGGACCTCAAAATTGAACTGCAAAGGCTCTAGCATAAACTAGTACAGGTGGTCCCAGTGGTAACTGGCACACTGGGTGCCATGCCAAAAGATCTCAGCCAACATTTAGAAACAATAAACGTTGACAAAATCATGATCTGTCAACTGCAGAAGGTCACCTTACATGGATCTGCGCACATCATTCAAAAATACATCACACAGTCCTAAACACTTGGAAAGTGTTCAACTTGTGATTTTGTGATACGAAATTCAGCATATATATCTCGTTTGCTGTGACATACCGATAATAATACCCCACCACCATCTCCCTGAAGGGACTCAGGCAGCTAACATATGGGACAAAATGCACACAAACACAAATACAAAACAATCCATCAAGGCAAAAATAGAATTAAAATAAAAACATAGCAAAATATAATAATCCAGATAAAAGCACAATTAAATAAAACATCTGATTATAAAACAGCAGCATTAATACTCAATCAAAACAATACTCAACAAAACCAATTGCCAGTAGTACAATGGGTGTGACCAGGCTATAAAAGGGCCGGGCATGGGATAATGCAAGTACCATATCATATGGCTGGGTATTGGATGAAGTGCTGATTACTGAACAAAATATTATTAGGGAACCTAGGGACTGGGCATTTATAACTAGAGACTAGGCGTTCTCAAATGTAAGTTGAAACATCCAGGTTTTCAAATCTCTGTGAAAGGAGGAAACTGTGGGGACTTGCCTAATCTCCCTTGGGAGGGAGTTACAAAGTTAGGGGGCTACTACCAAGAAAGCCCTCTCCCTCATCCCCACCAACCGTGCTTGTGATGGTAGTTGTAGTGAGAAGAAGGCCTCTTTTAAAACTTGTGCGCCAGCTGTGTCCGTACCTTGGAAAGTCTGACTTGGCCACGGTAGTCTACGCTCTGGTTAAATCCTGAATAGACTACTGCAACGCTCTCTATATGGGGTTGCCTCTGAAGACTGCTCGGAAGCTGCAATCAGTCCAACGCTCGGCAGCCAGGTTACTAACAGGAGCGGGGTACAGGGAGCATAGAACTCCCTTGTTGCACCAGCTCCACTGGTTGCCAATTAGCTTCTGAGCACAATTCAAAGTGCTGGTTTTAACCTACAAAAACCCATACGGTTCTGACCCAGTTTAACTGTCCGAACGGATTCTCCCCATCTAGGACATTAAGATCTTCTGGAGAGGTCCTGCTCTTGGTGCCGCCGTCTTCGCAAGCACATCTGGTGGGGACGAGAGACAGGGTCTTGGTGGCCCCTTGGCTATGGAACTCTCTCCCAAGCGATGTTAAATCTGCCTCCTCTTTTTTGTCCTTCAGGAGGCTGGTGAAGACCTGACTCTGGAGTGAAGCATTCGCAGAGTAGTCTTAGATGGATTATAGTTTGAAATGAGTGACCACATTTACAGTCCGAGTGGAATTTGTTTTTAAATGGAGATTGATTTTTATGCATTCAATTTTTTTTGTATTTTAATATGTTGTTATAAGATGTTTTAATATTGTATAGCATTGAATTTGGCTGTAAGCCAGCCTGAGTCCCTCATTGGAGGTAAGAAGGTTGAGGTACAAAAGTTATAAATAAATAAATAAATAATCTTTAGCAGATCTTAGAGCCTGTGTCAGTTCATAGGGAGAGATGTGGCCCCAAAGATAGGTAGGATCTGAACCCATACATTTCTTTTATTACAATTTCTGTATTTTTGTATCTTTCTAAAGGGCTGGTTTAACCTCCAGTTTGTCACCAATATGAAATGGTTAGAAACTCCTGCTATAAAGCTTTATGTGAATAAATCCTAATGAATAAACTGAATTTACTTCTTAGTAGATATGTATAGGATTAATACTTTAAAAGTTGGATCAGGACTAGAGTTTTTAAGTTAGCAAAGTAAGCAAGCTTCTATAATTTCTCTAGAAAATTAGCCTAGTTCAATCTCCAGCTTCTTAACGCTACATGCTTTTAAAGATTGGAATTTAGTTCCAGCTGAATAACTGAACTGCAGGTAACAGAAACTCCATTCAGTTAAAAATAGCTTCAATCCTACTTCTTAATAGAGTCTTTGAAATATAGGGCTTTACTGCTCAGCCTTGAGACTTAAAACAACAACACATATCAACACTTCCCGTTCTACACCTTCTGAGGCTGCTAATGGATCTCTGTGAGATTCATCAGTTATTCATGTGACTCTCTGTCACGTCTTATTCCCCTTTACATTTTGAATTATTACCAACACAGAAGGAGTTTAAACTGTGCCTTTTAGTCTAGTTTCTAAGACTTTTGTTTAAAGTGTTTTCCAGTGTTTTCTTCTTGTTCCACCCAATATGTAGCCAGTAGGCTTATTGATCAACGGAAAAAATGGTTCAAAACTCATTTCGGATGTAGAGGCGCTGGCGATTCGATTCCGAAGTGATTTCCAAAATTTCCCCCCAAAAGTCAGAATTTTCTGAAATTTCTGAATTGCTTTGTTAATGGCAGGCGCGATTGCACAATATGCGAAAAGCTGCAAACAGGACAGGCAAAACTTGTTTCCAAAAGTACAACGTTATAAAGAGATGACTTAGGCAGGGTGGACCTTTCTTATTTTTTTATCCTATCACTGTATACCAATTATAAAGGGACGAGGCTTATTGGGGTATTTAAAACCCAAAATCAAAACTGTGATAAAGCTGGAATAATCTTCTGGCCGGAAAACCTCTTGAAAGACCACTGGCCACTACCAAACTTATAAGCAATATTAAGCCTTTGGCTTACTTGAGGTATCTCAGGCAAGAATACGCTGGATTCGCACTCAGCCTTGTGTACTGAGGTATTACGTCTTTAAGATATACGCTGCCACCATTAGACCTTTGATTACTGAGGGAAGGGCTTTAAAACTTCTCTGACAGAGGCACACGTGAGGCAGATGTGTTGAACAATAAAACAATGATGTTTATTTAAGAGAACTTGAACAAAAAAGGCATTGAGCTTAGTGGTTCAGAAATATTGGCATAAAAGTGTATGGTTCCTTTAAGCAGTTCGAATCTTATTTGCAAATAACACTCCTCATTGACAGGATTTCCTCTGCCTAGCAATTCTAAACTCCACTATAGATAGTCCTTGCCAGGATCTATTTCTCCACGCCTCTACCAACTATCCTGCCTAATCGCTGTAAAATCTTCTCACTAGCTTACTCTGCTAGCTAACTGACCAATTTCAGGCTTCCTTCCCTATTCTCTTCTCCACTCCAGACTCCTAACTCCTTCTCTAACACACCGACTCCAACTCTCTGACAGGGTTTTAAAATGCACCCTTCAAGTCAATTTTTTTCTTTTCCCGAGTTAGGCTCCACCTTCTCTCTCCCAGCCAATCCTAACCCCCTATTTCCCTGCAAGCTTACTCCTAAGCATGCTCCCTTCAGAAAATGAGATCCAAGATGGATGCCCCCAGGCACCCTTCTAAAATGGCTGCTGAACTTCCTGGGCCTACTTTTCCAGGCTTTACCAAGCATAACAGGTAGGGAATTCATCACAAACGTATAACCCAAAGCTGACAAAGGGGCCTCTAAACTTTTATTGTGTGGTTCCCCAAGGAAATTATGAGATCAGGAGATTTCTAGTTTCCAAAAGTACGACGTGTAACCCCAAGCAGAGAAAGACGGCTCCAAAGTGGTATTTTGTGTTTCCCCAAGGAAATTATTAGCAGATTATAGGAGATTTCTAGTTTCCGGTAACATGGACCCATCATAGGTGATTTCATGGACCCGAAGGTAAGTAATGGTATGGGAGGCCGTACTTAAATCATACTTAAAGGCAAGCAGGTGGAAATTGAATCAAGTTACATTAAAAGCGAATTAAGGGTGAGAGAATCATTGCTTGCTTGTTTATATCGGACAGACCTCCCGCCCTTTGAAGTGTAGATTAGCGGAGCATTGTTCTAGAATACGCTCTAGGGCTGATAATTCTATTCTCTATAAACATTTTCTTTCAACTAACCACTTGCCTGATTCCTTTAAATTCACTGTCTTGGAAAAGGTAGTACTTCATCCCCATGGTAACAACCATAACAACCTTATTAGGGCTGAAAGCCAGCTAATTACCCTTCTCAAAACAGAGCACCCCGCTGGGCTCAATGATTCCCTCACCCTTAATTCGCTTTCAATTTAACTTGATTCAATTTCCACCTGCTTGCCTTTAAGTATGATTTAAGTACGGCCTCCCATACCATTACTTACCTTCGGGTCCATGGAATCACCTATGATGGGGCCATGTTACTACACGGTATGTTGTAATGCATTTACTGTACTCTCCTTGACTCTGTTTACTGTAATTTATGGACTGGTATTATAACCGTGATATTGTTACAGATATTATGTGTTCTGTGAAACGCCTGTGATTTATACCGCACCTGGCTGCTTGAAAAAGCCCTGACACGGTGAAATGGATCGGGCCCCTGCAGCTAAAACTGTTGTGGCGTGCCCGGCGTTTCCAAGTGGCTTGCATCGCTGACCGTGTTGTGGTTCCTCCCCTTGGCTGCCTTGGAGGACGGTGTGTTCTGCTTGGGCATAGAGGCACAGCGCATCCGCGCAGCATTGCTCCTGGCTATCGGCCGTTTTGGAGTCTGGATTACAAACTAAGGCAGTTAGCCTTCACCGCGTATTGACTGCGGTTTGGGATCCTTGCGGCTTTGACTCCTGGTTTATCTTTCCTCTCCGCCTGTGTAATCGATCCCCGTCCTTGATTGTTTACCTCGCTGCCCCTTTGAGCTTGTTCGCGCCTCCTTGGGACTTCGCCTGGGAACCACGCTGCGCTTTCAATGTATGGTATTTACACCTTTATTGTTTATGTAAGCACCTGAGAGCTACCATTGTTATTGTTCTCTGTCAGCGTCTTCCACTAGTTTGTTTATATGTTAATATACACACTATTTTTGATACATTACAGTCTCCTTGTGTGTTTTGCTACTTTCTGTTTGCAGTATATGAACTGTTAGTGTGTGACTAGTTTCCAAAAGTACAATGTGAAACACAAAAGCAGACAAAGGGGGCTCCAAAGTGGTATGGTGTGGTTCCCCAAGGAAATTATTAGCAGAAAATGGGCTTCCTAAGGTCCAAAGGGACTTTCTGGGATCCCGAAATCCAAAGTGTAACCCAAAGGGGATTGAGGTCTCTTGAAAGTTAAAATCACTGCTTCAAAAAGGAAAATAGGCAGTGGCAGGGAAAAGAAGAACACTTCTCCCAGCTGCCCTGCCCTTCTTCCCTCCCCACACACAAGGAAGCCTCGCAGGCAAGGGGCCTGCTACCAGCCATTCTCCCCAATTTGTTCCCTTCCCTAACCTTGTTGTTCCCTTCCCAAGCAGTGGCACCTTTCCCACCCAAGCAGCCTGCCTAGTCCCATCCTGTTTGCGTCCCTGGCTTGAAATGAGCCCACCAGGCACACGTGGCCCTTTTTAAAGGGCAATGGCTGCCGTGCCGAAACCCCGCCCTCACCACATGGTTTCCCCCCATTGGCTGGAGGCAAGCATCCCAGCATGCAAGCTGCTGCTTGCCTCCAAATGCTGGGTCTTTTCAAATTCACTTCCTGAGTCGGAACGAAGATGGTGACAGTGGCTTCGAAATGGCAAGGATACTTTCGCGTTCCTACTGTAAATCACTTCAAAAAGCAATTTGATCCAAATTTAATCCAAATTATGAAGATTCCAACTGGACCTACATGCCTAGTAGCCCGTAAATATGACAAATGCAATCAAAATGAAATACAAAACAACATTTTGCTTAACATTAGAGAATATCATTGTACTATGATATTCTATTGTAATATTTCAGACATCAGAAAGAGATGGTCTGTTTTCTGGCCTAACAATTCCAGTCCTATATTAGAGTGAGGTGACCATCTGCATATTGGTAAAATGAGAGGTCAAAGCCAGCCATATGTTTGGATAAAATGAATATTTGATCATTTATGTAGATAGATCAAAATTCAGAAATAAATTATATAATTTAAATTCTCATACAATGTATCTAATTATAGAGGGGAAGACTGTGGCCTGATCGCATAATGTGCTTATAGTGCTATTATTCAATTTTGTTACTGGTCATGGCTCCATACAATGGGATTTGCAGTTCAGGAAGGGACATTTATAATTCCCAGCCAGAGTGATCAGCAGAATGCAAATCCTAGGGATAGAAACCCCCATGTTAAGTTTGCCTTTGTCAGCAACTACAAGGCACACAACAATAATTTCTTTAGAAATCAACCCTTATCAGAAAACACTGATAAAGTTAATGATATAAACATGGAAATAAAAGAAATGAAAAATACATTTTAAATATCTGAACACCGGTTATGTGGAAGATAAAGTGAACTTTTTTTTGTTGTGAACCATCTTGGAGTTTAAGATTGTCTGGGGAGGCCCTGCTCTCGGTCCTGCCCCCCTTTGCAGGTGCGATTGGCAGAGACGAGGGACAGGGCCTCTCAGTGGTGGCCCCTCGGCTGTAGAATTCCCTCCTCAGGGATATTAGATCAGCCCCCTCCCTCCTGACCTTCTGTAAGAGAGTGAAAACATAGCTTTGTGACTAAGCCTTTGGAGAACTCGTGAAATAGATAGATATGGAATGATGTGCAATGTTTATTGTGCAATGCAGCTGCCCAGATTACGCTTGATTATGACATGATTAATTGTGAAGGTATTGTCTTCAATGTTTTAAATTGTTTTTAATGTATTTTATAAATCTATTTAAATGTTTATTTTAATTGTACATTGTTTTATGGCATCAAATTGTTGCCTATGCGTAAAGTCGCCTTGAGTGCCCTCCGGGGTGGAGAAAGGTAGGGTAGAAATACAACAGTGCATCAGTCCAAAACAGTTGGGGTGGGAAAAGACCCCACCCCTCCAAACAGGCCAGTTGTTGCGGCCATGATACCTACAATTAAATTGAGTAACAAGATAGAGACAGCATCATGTAAGATTACTCCTAGCAATCCAAACTAGAGCAAAGCCAATCTTCATTCCTGAAAACACCAAGGACAGCCACCATTCAGATTCCAGTGTTGGTATACAGCAGGGAAAAACATGATTGTGTGTATATAGATGAACTTGGACCTTTCACTTTATTAAAAGTCACTGGGTGAAAAAAGGATGGCAAATTTGGAATACTTCTTAATATACTAAAGTGCTTCCTCTTCAGATGACAGAAAATCTTCTAGTTTCAATTCACGTGTTCCTCATTTAACAGCTGCTGTTATTAAAGCTGGCTAATTAAATGGTTGCTAATTAAATTATTCATTCTCTTTGATGAAACAGTATTTCAGACCACAAAATGTCATTGCTGATATTCATGTTAAATAATCAGTGCTTGGCAGATGTTTGAAAACGGTGGGAAATAAATCATTAATAAAATCAAGACTACGGTATAGAGGTAAACATGATGTACTGGCTCAATGAGGAAAAGATCCATTGGATTACTATTTATGTGAAAGAGCCACACTTGTATGTGTTTATTAGAAAATTTGAGTGTCTTGGAAAGGAGTAGTAAATTTGGTTTTGCTGTGTTAAGCAAGTATTTTATTTAATGATTGCGAGCTTTCAAAATTGGTTTTAGAACTGGGTATGATAGATTAATTTATTTCAGGTCCTGAACATTAATTTGGGATTATTTTATTTTAAAAAAATAAACTGGATTTCTAAAAGACAGCTTTCATTATGCTGTTACTTAGTTTGATGGATTCAGTTTGCTTTTACCTCTTCTTTCCCTTTACTGCGCCCTATTGAGCTCAGCTCTCCAAAATGTATAACTACACTTTGTTGGATTCCATAGTCTTATCATATTACTTAGATATTATCCACATAATATCTTGTGGACATTTTGGGTTGGGTTTTTTTGCTGTTTGGCTTGGACGGCCATTAATCAGCCCAAATATAAAACAAAAGGAAATCCACATCACAACTGAAGGAAATTCAGTAAATCTAGGAATGTGAAAAGATTGTAGACTGCTGTAGGAAGCAGACAGCTGTCAGTAGCTGCCTTGTAGTATTTTTGCATTTTGAACAGTGTTGTTAGCCTACATTATATTGGTTTCTGCTTTGTTTTGATTATGGTTTTCAAATAAAAGATCAACTAACCACGTAACAGACACAACTGCTGGTCCAGAAAACATGAAAATATGTCCCAAATATACTTATTTCTCGAGAATTGTATTCCTGTATTTAATCTCAGGAACCCCCAGTAGTGCAGTGGTTTAAATTGCTGAGCTGCTGAACTTGCTGATTGAAAGGTTGGTGGTTTGAAGAAGGCTAACAGTGGGAGTTCACCCCGCTCCCCGGATGGGGCTAACAGCGGGAGCTCACCACGCTCCCTGGATTTGAACTGGCGACCTTTCAGACAGCAAGTTCAGCAGCTCATTGTGCCACCAGGGGCTCTGGTATAATTTAACTACATAATTTACAGTACTCGTTTAAGATTAAGCTATATGCAAAATATTGTGGTGTGTGAGCATTTGCATGCATGAATGAGACACAGGCTGATATATCTCAACACATTTGTGTCCAATCACGTTAACATTAGGTTATAGTACCTTACATGATCTCATCATTGGCAATCACTTCATTTTATAAAATAATTTGTTTAAATTTTTTTGTTTCCACAAGTAGTTTTAACTATAAATATGTTTTAAGTACTACAAGGAGAAAAATTGCAAACACAAAAATAAATGGAAGAAGATAATGTATTCATGATTCAAGTATTAATTTACCACAAATAGAAATCATGCCATGTTGAATACACAAGAAAATATGAAGATGTAAAGAACCAATACAACATCCTGTTGCCACAATGGTCAGATACCTCTTCTTTCCCTTTACTGCCGCCACTCGGCGGGCCCACCTTCACCCATTTCCAACTGCTGGATGCAGCAGCTGTCGATAAGCTACTGGCTGCAGCTAGACCAACTACCTGCTCCCTTGATCCGTGCCCCTCCTGGCTAGTTAGATCTTGCCGGGAGGGGTTACGAGGCCCCCTGGGAAAGATTATCAACAGCTCCCTTGAGCAAGGAGTGTTCCCAGGGGGCTTGAAAGAGGCAATGGTAAGACCGCTGCTGAAGAAGCCGAATTTAGACCCTTCGGCTCCCTCCAATTACTGACCTGTGTCTAATTTGCCTTTTTAGGCAAGGTAATTGAGAGGGCAGCAGCAGATCAGCTGCAGCGGTACTTAGAAGACACAGCTGGACTTGATCCCTTCCAGTCCGGCTTCCGTATTGGGCATGGGACGGAGACCGTGCTTGTCGCCATTTCAGACCAACTTCGCTGCGAGCTGGACTAGGGTGGATCAGCCCTGCTTGTTTTGTTAGATCTAACAGCAGCGTTTGATACCGTAGATCATGCATTGTTAGCCCACCGCCTACCCATGACTGGAGTCAGGGGGACTGCCCTTAAGTGGGTAACCTCCTTTCTCCAGGATCGGGGACAGCGAGTGGAGAGGGGGAGGAGGTCTCCGGGAGGCTCCCATTAAGTTGTGGGGTCCCCCAGGGGGCCATCCTCTCGCCCTTATTATTTAACATCTACATGCGCCCCCTGGCCCAGCTGGCCCGCGACTTTGGTCTGGAGTGTTATCAGTACGCTGATGACACCCAGCTTCTGCTGAGAATGGACGGCAGGCCGGACTCCTTACCTGATTGTTTTCATCAATGCCTCGAAGCCGTGACTGGTTGGCTGCGTGCCAGCCGGCTGAAGGTGAACCCGTCGAAGACGGAGATCTTGTGGCCTGGTCGCCCTGGGCTGGATGAGTGCCAGTTGCCTACCCTGGATGGCGAGCAACTCAGCCCGTCAACCGTGGTTAAGAGCTTAGGCGCCAAATTGGACCCCTTGCTGACTATGGAGGCCCAGGTCTCCATGGTCAGCAAAACGTCGTTTTTCCATCTACGACAGGCTAGGCGACTGGCCCCCTACCGGTCCAGGGATGACCTGGCCACGGGATCCAAGCGACGGTCATCTTGAGGCTGGACTACTGTAACGCCCTCTACGTTGGCCTTCCCTTGTCGACAATCCGGAAACTCAAGCTGGTGCAGAATGCCGCTGCTCGCTTGCTGGTGGGAGCACCGGTGAGGGAGCACATCACTCCCATCCTTCGGCAACTGCACTGGCTTCCTATTGAGTACCGAATTGCCTTCAAGGTGTTGGTTTTAACCTTTAAGGCCTTGCACGGTCTAGGGCCTGTGTACCTGAGGGACCGCCTTACCCCGTATGTTCCCCCGAGATCACTGCATTCTCAGCAAAAGCTGGGTGTCATCCGCGTACTGATAACACTCCAGACCAAAGTTGCGGGCCAGCTGGGCCAGGGGGCGCATGTAGATGTTGAATAATAAGGGCGAGAGGATGGCCCCCTGGGGGACCCCACAAGTTAATGGGAGCCTCCCGGAGACCTCCTCTCCCTTCTCCACGCATTGTCCCCGATCTTGGAGGAAGGAGGCCACCCACTTAGGTCCCCCTAACCTCAGTCACGGCTAAACGGTGGGCTAACAGTGCATGGTCTACGGTATCAAACGCTGCTGTTAGATCTAACAAAACAAGCAGGGCTGATCCGCCCCGATCCAGCTGGCGGCAAAGTTGGTCTGTAATGGCGACAAGCACGGTCTCCGTCCCATGCCCAATACGGAAGCCGGACTGGAAGGGATCAAGTCCAGCTGTGTCTTCTAAGAACTGCTGCAACTGATCCGCTGCTGCCCTCTCAATTACCTTGCCTAAAAAAGGCAAATTTGACACAGGTCGGTAATTGGAGGGAGCCGAAGGGTCTAAATTCGGCTTTTTCAGCAGCGGTCTTACCATCGCCTCTTTCAAACCCCCTGGGAACACTCCTTGCTCAAGGGAGCTGTTGATAATCTTTCCCAGGGGGTCTCGTAACCCCTCCCGGCAGGATCTAACAAGCCAGGAGGGGCACGGATCAAGGGAGCAGGTAGTTGGTCTAGCTGCAGCAAGTAGCTTATCATTATTTTAATGAAACTAATGCCGATGTGTCAAAGGGTGATGGATATATATAAGAAACAACTGTATTTGAACTTCAGTAGATGGATGATAGCATGTCAGTTTGCAGGAACTGATAAGAAATTAAGTAGTTGTACATGTACATTTCATGCACAGACAGTCATGTGCAAGTTCTCCAGTGTCACCCACTGATTAATTTACATTTGCCCTCAAGGCAAAATAGGTTTTCCTAAAACATTCCAGATCTGAAATAGGAAGCATGTACATTAAACAAGGCATAAAGACTATTAGGAGGCGAAAGACAACTTTGGCACTGAGAAATAAAATGAATAGGAAAATATATCTACTACTTCCAAATACTGATCATATAACTACAAGGAATGTAAAGAATTTGAGAATATCTCTTTTCCTTATGCATAACCAACCTAAAAATATGTTACCACAAAAGGAAATCAACAACAAGGTAGACACATTACTCAATTATGTTGAAATATTGGCATAATTGTTTAGAATACTTTCCATATCAAAACTATGTATGTAAAATAGTCTTTTATATACATTTAAACTAAGACAGATTCTAAGCATGCTTTATTTATTTTATATTTTGTCTTGAATTAAAATAAAGCAACTTAGAAATTGCTTAATCAGCAGGAAGGTACTTACAGAGAGTAGTATTTGGATGGCACTGTGAATGACCTCTAGGTACTGGAAGTCCATGATGCAGCCTGTCACAGAGACATAGGAAAAATCCTCTAAGATCCCAGGAGCTGAAGGACGTACCACTCTTCGTATGCAGCCTGGTCCATGTTCTCGCCACCAGGATCGATGCATTGAGATGTTAAAGGTCATGAGATCTGTTTCCTAAAGAGGGGTGGGAGACAACATGCTTTGTTACATTTCAGCTCCATTTAATTAGGCTACTTTAGTATTAAAAAGTGCTACAATGGTGTTATTCATCTTATTTTTTCTAGTTTCCTTAATCACCTTGCTCTTCATCCATGATCATCTCTCCTTCTTTGCCACCTGTCCTATTAATCAAAGGTTTTAAATATCCATGTACCCTCTCCCTAGCGTCTCACCTTCACCTTATGAAATAGCATTCCACAGATTTTGCAGAGTGTCCCATGTGCCATAGATGTTGTTTAAATGATATAATGCAATGATGATGATGAGCTGGAACAAAGCTCATTGAAAAGAAAGATGCCTTCAGTAGAAAAGTGTTCAGTTCAGCTGGCCTCATTAGAATGATAGATTGACTCATTAGTTTCTCATCATTTAATAGAGTATGTTAGTCCCATTAGCCATGTAACATACATCCCTTCCCTCACTGTGTCATTAGCATCAAGGAGGTGGCTATCAAACTAATCTTAACAACTCCAAACAGTTACTGAGAATCTACACCATCAGAGTTTTTAATACTTTTGTTCATTTTCATGGTTTTCTCCTTTCTGTTGAAATTGTCCACATGCTTGTGGATTTCAATGCCTTGAGGACAATTTCAACAGAAAAGAGGAACCCATGAAAATGAAAAAAAAATCTGGCTACCAGTATTAAAACTCTAAAACCAGGACAGTAAATAAAGAACAACACTCAGAAATTAGGGGAATTCCAGAAAGGAAACAATCAGGGCTAGCTAATCACCTCCCAACAAAGCATTCCCCAGGCAGGAAGAAGCCAGACTTTGAAGCTGCAAGGCCATTAAATGCTAATCAAGGTGGCCAATTGCAACACTAACACTTGCCTAAAACAGTCAAGAATGTTTTCTCCCGCCCTGGATATTTCACAGATATATAAACCCTACTTCTCTAGTTTTCAACAGACCTCATAATCTCTGGTGCCTGCTATAGATGCAGGCAAAACATCAGGAGAGAATGCTTCTGGAACATGGCCATACAGCCCGGAAAAGTCACAGCAAACCAGTGATTCTGGCCACGAAATCCTTCGAGAGCACTTTTTTGTTTTATTTGCCAAAACAGCAATGTGTACATTCTGCACATGGTAAGTCCTGAATACTGAAGGTTCTCATTAGTTAAGAATTCTTCTCATCAAGATCTCTCAACTTTAAAAAAACCCACTCTTTTAAAATATTAAATAATCCTCACATCTTTACCACTGAAATGTGTGTGGCTTGCATCTCTTTTGAAATACGTTATGCTCTTAGTTCATCCATTTGAATTTCTAGTGATTCCTTCTCTCATTAAACTTAACAAAGCTTCTTATGATGAACACAAGCACTAGAATATCCCCCAGTTATTGTGTCAGAGGCATTTTTCTCCATTTATATTGTACAATATCTAATCAAGATTTCAATTGAAATGTATTGGAAGGAATCATCATGACTAACTATATTCTTCCTGAAGAATTTTAATATACAGGTGGCCCGCATTTCAAACCTATAAAAATCTAAGAAACCACAAAGAAACCTAATAATTCACCAGTAATCTATTCACCACTAATGAGAAGTTAATCTGAAAGTCCTCAGGGGAAATAAAAATCATATTAAGGCTGCATTCATAAGCACATTTAATTTGGAAGCAAGTTCCACAGAAGGCAAAAGGTTTACATGGAAATACATCTGATTGAATTGTCAAATAGGGAACCCATTCCTGACCAGTTTGAGGTGACAGCTGCATTTTTAAATAGGGTAAAAAGACCACAAGCCACACAATTATTCTTTTATCGTATGACAATACTGTGCTAGATGCACTGACGTTACTAATATATATCTCACCTGAATAGTATTATGGTGAAGCTTTGCCTTGCAAGATGTTCTCAGAAAGCCAAGCCATATTGGATAATAATCCAAGGCTCTGATTTAGAGGGAAAAAAGGCTGAGAGATTACTTGTTTTTATGATTAATACTGATATCCCAACCTATGTTCAGGTATCAGCCAGCATGCCAATGCCTTAAATCAAGAAACAAATGTCTAAGATCTACAGAGATACTTTCAGGAACACCTCAGCAAGCGGGAGTCCAAAAGTGGCAGGCTAAAACCTAGAACCTCAATCAGTGGCTGATACCAAATGAGAGACTCCCGGCTTGGCACACAGATGACTGGGCAACTTGGAAGGTGCTGAACAGACTGCAGTCTGGCACCAAGAGATGCAGAGCCAACCTTAAGAAGTGGGGCTACAAAGTGGAGTCCACGACATACAAGTGTGGAGAAGAGCAAACCACAGACCTACTACAATGCAATCTGAGCCCTGCCACATGCACAATGGTGGACCTTCTCATAGCAACATCAGAGGCACTCCAAGTGGCCAGCTACTGGTCAAAGGACATTTAGTATAATGCCAAGTTTTAAAACTTCGTTTGTGTTTTTAAAATACATTACAACTGTACTCTTAATTCGCTTCTGCCATGATAAATAAATAAAAATCTGTAATACTGTTCAGGTAAAATAGACAAGAGCAGAATCAGCACAAATTTGTCATATAATAAAGTAATCATGATAGTTATTGTTTTCTAAATATTTAAGGCATATTACCTTTCACTGCATGCTTAAATGCCATGATAGGTTTGCCTTAGGGTTATTTAGTTATATATTTATCGTATCAGGAGCGAACCAATGGTATAGTTGTGATATATTTGAGAAAACACAAAGTTTAAAAAAACTTGATATTATATTAAATGTCCTTTGACCAGTAGCTGGTCACTTGGAGTGCCAGAAGTGACCAGAAGCCTTAAGATTGCCATAAATGGTAATCAACTTGAAACCACGCAACCACGACATACATGTTCTTTTTGACATACTAATTTGTAAAAAGTAGATGGCAAAAAAGCACTTACAACTCAGGAGCAACATACATTTTGTTACATCTTCCCCCTACACACTACACAATTCTTGATATTAAGGGACATCTGCCTTGCCAAAGTAGACTCAAACCAAATATAAATAGCCACTATTGTGAGTCAGTATCAAATATTTGCTTTATTGAGAATCATTATTATTAAGTTATCTGTCCTCAGTAAATTCTTTATTGCCTCTAGACATGCCTGCAACCTTCTTTACACCTAGGCAAAATATTTTTTACAAGTTTATATTGTTGGAAGATTTTATTTTTGTTAATGCAACAAACGTTGGGTTGACTCAGACATGAAGGGACAATTATGACCCATTAACATTCTAAAGGAGCCCCTGGTGGTGCAGTGGGTTCAACTGCTGAGCTGCTGAACTTGCTGAGCAAAAGGTTGCAGGTTCAAATCCAGGGAGCAGGGTGAGCTCCCGCTATTAGACTCAGCTACTGCTAACCTAGAAGTTTGAAAACATGCAAATGTGAATAGATCAATAGGTACCGCTCCAGCAGGAAGGTAACGGCGCTCCATGCAGTCATGCAGGCCACACAACCTAGGAGGAGGTGTCTACGGACAATGCTGGCTCTTTGGCTTAGAAATGGAGATGAGCACTGCCCACCACCCCCAAGTCAGACATGACTGGACTTAATGTCAGGGGAAAACCTTTACCTATAACATTCTAAAAGATCTGGCCCCAGTGAAGAAGAAAACTGACAGAACTGGTGTACTGATTCAGAAATAGAACACTTTTAAAATATTTTTGATATGTGTGATGTGTGTGTGTGTATGTGTGATTGTGTCTGCATTTTGAATTTTACCACTATCACTAATAGCTACTATTTTGGCGATAGTTATGCTAAAAATGTTTCAATTGCAAAGTGGCATCATGAAATGTATTGGCTAGATTTAGATATAAACTCTTTGTATTTTTCTTTTTTAAAAGGAGAGATACTTGTTCTTAGAAATAGATACATTGATATACCCAACAGAAGACCTGGAAAGCTTCCCAGAATTTACATCGGCTGAAGTAACAATGGTTTATACTTCCGAAACAAATACTATATAGTGTTCCCTCACTACTTCATGGTTCGCTTTTAGTGGACTCACTGTTTCACATTTATATATATACTAGCTTGGGGACCCGGCGGTGCCCGGGTCATTTGAGAAGTGCAGCAGGATGTAGAGTGGGTCATGGGGGCTCTGTGTGCCAAGTTTGGTCTTGATCCATCATTATTGGGAGTTGCAGTGGTATCATGAATTTACTGAAGGTAGTGGAAGTCCCATCATCTCTGGTCCACCCTCCCCCAAAGTGTAGTAGGATGTAGATTGGGTCATGGGGGCTCTGTGTGCTAAGTTTGGTCTGTATTGGTGAATGGATGAGGGATGCATTGTTTTTCGGAAGTGAGTGAAGGTACTTCAAGTCCCATCATCTGTGGTCCGTCTCACAGTAAACTGCACCAGGCTGTAGAGTGGGTCATGAGGGCTCTGTGTGCCAGATTTGGTGTTGATCAGTCATTGGATTAGGTTTGTAGCAGGATTGGGAAGTAAGGGAAGGTACTGCAAGTCCCATCATCCATGTTCTGTCCCCCTCCAAACTTCAGTAGGATGTAGAGTGGGTCACTGGGGCTCTGTGTGCCAAGTGTGGACTTTCTCGGTGTTTGTTGGGGGCCACAGTGGTCTGTGGGAACAGAGGGGTGTGAAAGTACTACAAATCCCATCATCCATTGTCAGTCCTCCCCCAAACCTCACCAGGATGTGAAGGCAGTCATAGATGTTATGTATGGCAAGTTTGGTCTCGATCAGTGATTGGATGAGGGTTGCAGCGGACTTGGGAAGTGAGTAGAGGTACTTCAAGTCCCATCATCCATGGTCTACCCTCCTCCAAACTGCACCAGGACGTAGAGTGGGTCATGGGGGCTGTGTATGCTAAGTGTGGTCTGTATTGGTCCTTTTTGGTGGCCTCAGTGGTCTGTGGGAACCAAAGAGTTTGAAAGTACTACAAATCCCATAATCCGTGGGTGATGTCCCCCAAACCGCACCAGGACGTAAAGGGGGTTAGGGGGTTATGTGTACCAATTTTGGTGCAGGTCCATCACCCGCGCTGGTTGCTGTGGCCTGTGAAAGTGGCTGCCACATATCCGCCCTTCCACCCTCCCGCCCTCCCGCCCTCCGCACACATACATACAAACATTCCGCTTTATAAAGGTATACAGAAGATACAGATATATATTGCTGTATTTTTGCTGTTTCGCAGGTTTTTGCCGCCGCCGCTCTCCGAGGCACTTTCTCTCCTTAGTCCTCCTTCCCTCCAGCCTTGAAGGGCCTTTTCTTCCTTTCCTTCACTTTATTTTAAGTTTATAAAGACTTAAAATAGTGTATAACTACTAAAATAATTTATAAATATTAACAAAAATATTGTCCCTACATCACAGTTTTTCACTTATTGTGAGAGGTCCTGGAACATAACCCCCGCAATAAGTGAGGGAAAACTGTATTTCCAATGAGGAACATTGTCTCTATAAATCATTGTCGCCAAAGGGTTTTATGCATACTTCTGGGATGACAGATGAGTAATTTTGAAAAACAGAATGGAAGGAAATGTCCCTTGAGTTGTCTGCTTATAATGAGGGATGTCACAGCCTCTCTTTTGTAATCACCCATAGCATCACATCTAGAATCACAGAATCAGAGTTGGAAGAGACCACATGAGCTATCCAGTTTTGGAACACAATACACCAGACCTCACAATTGTGGAAAAGAAAAAAGTTAGGATTATTTTTGATATTATTGTTGTTATCTTTATTATTATCTTTAGTTATCAGAGTGCATTGTATGGAATGAACTGCCCCGAGCCTCTGGGAAGGAGTGGTATATAAGCATGAATAATAAATAAGTAAATAAATGTTGGGGCTTTTAATTTAAGGAGGTCACTGACTGAAAATGTTAATTATTCTGCCTGTTGATGTTCTTGTGTGCCTTCAAATTGGTTTTGATTTATGTAGTCCCTCTCACAGGTTTTTCGTGACATGATTGCCTACTTCTGAGGTGGATGCCTTGTTCTGAGGCTAAGGCTCCATCTACACTGCCAGATAATCCAGACTATCAAATCAGATAAGCCACCCGATCTGCTTTGAACTGGATTATATGAGTCCACACTGCCATATAATCCAGTTCAAAGCAGATATTTGGTTTTTTTTTGTTTTTTTTAAGTAGTAGTGATACATTACATGAAAAGAGCACATAGTAAGTGACTAAACTTCCCCAGTATAGTTAGTAAGGGGGTGGGGTCTCCTTGGTTACGGGGTAGGGTGTGTGGGACAGAAAAGGGAAGGGTATGGTAGAGAGATAATAGCGAAAAGGAAAAGAAAAGAGGGGGGAGGGATAGTAAGTGAATAACAAATATATACATGGTGACCTCCATTCATCATCTTAGTGGTATTTCCTGTCAGTCTTTCATTTTCTTTGTACTCATGTATTCTTCAAACAGAGTCCAATCTGTTTGTCTTCTTGGATTTTCCGTATTTTTCCTCAAGTAAAAAGTTAGTTTGTCCATATCTTTTATGCTATAAATCTTGTCTATCCATTGGTCCAATTTGGGTATCCGGTCAGATTTCCATTCTTTGGCAAAAACCATTCTAGCTGCTGTTGACATATATGTAAGTAGTATGTCCTTGTTTTCATCTAACTTTAATTCATTATCATTTAATCCCAATAGGTAATATTCCGACTTTAATGGAAATTTTAATTGTAGTATAGATTGGGTTTCTTTGTGAATGTTTCTCCAAAATTCAATGGTTTTTGGACACGACCACCACATGTGGAAATAACTTCCCATATGTGACTTGCATTTCCAACACTCCGAATGTCTTTTATTATACATAATGCCAATTTTTTGTCTTGTTCATACATATTTCTAATCTGAAAATATTGTAGCCAAGTTAGATTTTCTAAAAGTTGTTTAATCTCCTCATGGGATTTTAACTCATACTTCCCCTCCTTCTTTTTCAACAATTCCTCATATTGTCGGCCATCTTGACCAACCATGCAATCTTCTCTGTTCTGCTTCGATAGGGGATACCCATCTTGGTATTTCCCTATAGAAGTAGTTCTTATACTTGTTCCAAACCTTCAACAGCGCTGATCTAATGAAGTGATTTCCAAAAAAATGTTCCACCCTAGCCTTGCCATACCAAAGGTAGGCATGCCACCCCAGCCTCAAATTGAAACCCCCCAGAGTTAATAATTTTTCATTTTTTAATGCCATCCAATCCTTAATCCATTGTAGGGCACAGGCTTCAAAATAAAATTTAAAGTCCGGTAGGCCAAAGCCTCCTCTATTCTGGATTTTATTTGTTGGTGTAGAAGGCCCCCTAAGAGAAAATGGGTAGCCATAGTTGAGTGGGGATTTTAATTCTCCTCCCCAGAGTCATTGTCCAACACTCAAACCAGCATACCACAGGATTGAACCATGGCAATCACAGCAAAATCAAAATACTACACTATTATTGAGTAAGGTGAAAGAGCCTTTAGTGAGATTTCTTCTTGAAAGCTCTACTATTTATTTTTAGACTCCCAATTGGTTTAATTACCTAATGGCATGTGTGTTCATTTTATTTTTTTAAACAACTGTCTACTTCTGAAGTTCTCTCTCCTTGAGTCTAAGACAAAATAAATTAGTTTCACCTTCCTTTTGTCACCTTCCCTACTAATCCAGATGGACACCAACCAGCATTGGCCTTGTGCCAAAATGCTTAGCAGAAATGCATTAAGTTGACTAAAGAGTAATAAGAAAGAGGCTTATCCACCTCCCGAAAGGTATCTGTAAGGCTTATCCTTCTCTGTAATTGTAACAGTTTAAGTCTCTTGAGTATACAGAACATATATTATTATATGCAGATGGTAGTGGCTTATCACTACTATCAAACAAAAAGGTGTCTTGTAACTTTTCCTACTGGCTTGTGCCAGAATCTTTGCAGTTTTATCTTTAAATCCTCCTATTGTGCCAGTTTTTCCAGTTGTTTCTCTTCAATCCTGTTGTCGCCTGGGATTGCAACATCTACGTTCCATACGTTTTTGACACGATCGTGAGGTCAGGAGTATTGTGCTCCAAAACTTTGTCAGTCTGAATTCGGAAGTCCCAGAGAAGTTTGACATGTTCATTTTCTGTACCTTTTTCAGGCTTGTGATCCCACCAGTTCTTTTTCACAGGCAGATGGTGTTTGTGGCACAAGTTCCAATTGATGATCTGAGCAATTGTATTATGTCTCTGCTTGTAGTCTGCCTGCATGATCTTCTTGCAGCAGTTGAGGATGTGATCTATTGTTTCTTCTGCTTCCTTGCAGAGTCTACACTTGGGATCTGTCATCGACTTTTCAATTATGGCTTTGATGGCATCATCATCTCCAAGCATTGAATTGTGAACATGAACCTTTCTTTCATCTTTCCAAAAATAGTGATTTTGGAAAAGATGAGAAAGTTGCTATTGATTACTATAGTACTCAAAAGTCTTCCTGTAGGAATAAACACCTTTATTAAGTGACTTAGTGATAACCATTTGTTGTGATGGTGTGCCTTCAAGTCATTTCAATTTAAGATGACATTAAGGACCTCTAACTGAAAACTCAATTAAAGGGTGCTAAGACACTTTCACTTTAAGTAGAAATGGTGAAACGTGAAGGTGGAAGAGAGCAGGCAGAAACATCCCTGCACACATCAATTTAAATTTCAGAAAGGTTAAGGTAGATGGATAAAATATGAGGACACTTTAGGTCACAGAAAATTACTAAACTTTATTACTACTGTTATTTCTAAGACATACTTAACTCTTGAAGGATTGAATGTTAGCACATGTTCAATAAATGGAGATAACTTCCCACATATTTTCCATGGATATGTCCTCTTCTATAGACCATAAACACCTTTGCCTTGACAAAATTACTCTTCAATTTGTTAAATTCTATGCAATCCATTACCCATGTATTTATTTGATTTTTTTCATCATTTCTCATAATAGTTAAAGAATATGGATTAAATTACCAGATGCCAAGAGCAATCACCATCATCACCTCTTACATAAATGCACCAGCATATTTCTAATTTTATAGTATCTTTGTAAGGGATTTTATTACTAATTGAAAACATGCATATTCTGCACTTCTAAAAGATTGAGAAGGCATCTGAAGATAATATTATTTTAAAATGCAATAAAGATACAACCAAGATACAGTAAAACAATATCACAGAACTACTGAAAATAAGGAAAAGAGTAGCACTGTCCAGATAGATAAAACAATAAGAATACAATATACATTAAGATCACTTCATAGAATAGGCAGATTTTATTGGTGAAGTTGTGATTTTATGGACCATAATTTGGACTGATTTGGAGGATGATTTAAACCTGGTGAACTGTTTTAATGTATATTTATAATCATTTTATGTAATTGTGTATTTTATTGCTGTTGTCTGCTGGTAGCCACCCAGAGTCCTTCTTTGGAGGTTGAGAATAGGACGGTATATAAATGTTCTAAATAAATAAATAGTAAGTAAATAAATTCATAGTGAAATGTATTGGGTCAATTGTATACAGAGTGCATGGCTGTATTAAAGAGATGCATGGAGGATAAAGCTACCAATGGTTTCTTTGATATATATTGCCTTCAAGATCTGAGACGATATGCCTCTGAAGGCAAGCTGCTGAGTGTGGGTGGGTGTTGTTGTTCTCATATCCTGTTTGTTAATCTTGGACCGTGGAAAACAGGATATTAGGGATGGCTTTGGTCTAATTAATACAGACTTTTCTTATGTCCTGCAGATAAATGATTTAATAATTCATCATAAAACATAGGCCACTATTTAACAGTGTCACTCTATTAGTACAAAGAACATTGTGCCCATGCCCATCTCATTCTGGAAGGAACTATAGTTGCACTGGAGTTATGCTGTAATAAAAGTCATGGGAGATCAGATCAACGGCCTATATAGTCCAGCACTCTGTTCACACTGTAAGCACAGAGATTAGCCTGATGTTTATGGAGCCCAAACTGTACAAAACATAAAACATCACCCACCCTCTGATCCACTTCCTCAGTGTCATCATCATTATTAGACTGAAGCCAACTTCTGAAGCCAATTTTGTGAACTGAAATACTTGGAAGATCACACAAATGAATCTGGATAATCCCCAGCTGTTGATACTGCAGGAAATGTTGGTGTTTGGAGGTTTGATACAATGCACTGTTGGTTTTCTGAGGAACATTCATTTTGTTAATTCAACACTGCAGAGGCGAGTATTGGCTAGCTGCTGGGTAAGTCATCACAGACATTGCAACATTAAAAATTGCTTAAGTAATACAGAAATAGATCAGCCAAGTATAGTCATTACTTACTTATCAATTGTTATGGGGTGACTGATTAGAATATTTCTATAGTTCAAAACACTATGCAATTACTTTAAAGTAATTTGCCCTCATAAAGTAGTCAATAGCTCAGGGGCAGCTGTACTTTTGGAATGACTTAATGTCTTTTAACCGATATCTAACACTACATTCATCTGACTGAAAAGATCCTTTGGGTTCTATAACTGGATGTAGTTTGAATTATAATGAAGCAGGTCTAACCCCTGTCTTTCACTTCTGCATAAAATTATTCCAGGCTATTATATATAAGGTCAGCCTAAATCTTCAGAGATATTACTTTCACTCTTCTGCTAAAATATGGCTGAGTAAAATCAAATTGTTGCTCTGTCAGATTCCTTGCTACTTGCAGTCTTGTCTTTTAGTTTCAGTAGTCAGTCCCTGGGCATTAGTGAATGAGAAACACATACCAATTTAGAAGAATGGACATGAGTTATGGCTTCAGAATTATAAATTGTTACAGGATTAATTGCCCTCAATAGCTCAGCAGAATGACAAGAGCAAAATTCAGAGCTTGGAATAGTTACTTTTTTGGATGACAACTCCCTGAATCCTGCCCCCATATTGCCCAGTTGCCAAGTGAATGATGAAATTCTAGGAATCATAGTAGCATGGTGTAGTGCAGAAGTCCCCAAAACAAGGTCTGAGTCATTTATCCGTTCCCCGCATTAACTTTAGACTTAGGGTTGCCCGAAGTCTTAAATGACTTGAAGGCCCACAACAACAACAATTGTAATTAACTTGACTATCTCATCAGCCAAAAGTATGCACATACTGGTAAGTTTATGTTGTTCATCTTAAATATTGCATTGTTCATTTATGTTTTTTTGGACTATGCAAGGAGCCAAGGGGGAAGAGGCGAAGGTGGCAGCAGAGCAGCCTTCTTGGCTCCTGGAGCCTCCGGTGAGCAGCCGGTGAAGGAGCCTGCAGCGAGTGGGTGAGAGCGGCAAGCAGACCGCAAAGGTGCCTGGGGTCTGCATTAAGCGGCCAACATCTTCCTCCTTGGCTTGCCAGTGCCACCGCCTTATCAGGGCCAGCTCCCTCACCAGCCTCCTTCACCCTGGCACACCAGGGCCTCCCCCTCATTAGGTCCAACCTTGGCTCCACTACTACAGAGCTCTTTTCCTTCTTTCTTTCGCTCTTCTACCCTTCTTTCTCTCTGCCTTTTCTTTCTCCCCTTTCTTCTTGTACTGTCTTTCCATTATCTTTCTGCTGCACATTACATTCAGAAGCAAATCCTTTTTTGTTTTGTTTTTTTATTTCAGGGTCTTGAAAATTGAGGTGTGCATTAGATTCGATGACACGCTAGGTTCAAATAAATACAGGTAAGATATGTGCAGCATGCATAGGAATTTGTTCATGGGGTTGTTTTTTTTTCAAACTATAGTCCGGCATCTTAATAATCTGAGGGACCGTGAACCAGCCTTCTGCTTAAAGGTTTGAGGACCCTAGATAGTAATTTGAGCATTGGACTATTACTCTGGAGACCAGGATTTGAATTCCTACTTGAACATGGAAACCCACTGGGTTGACATTCTGCAAGTCACATTCTTTCAGCCTTAAAGAAAGCCAAAGATAACACCTTCTAATCAAATATTGCTATGAAAACTCTGTGATAGGTTTGCCAGTAGTTAAAAATGGTGCTGAGGATGGATGGCCAGCCAGACTCTGTACCCAATTATTTCTATCGGTGCCTTGAAGCCATGACTGGGTGGCTACGGGCCAGCAGGTTGAAGGTGAACCTGTTGAAGACGGAGGTCCTGTGGCTGGGTCGTCCTGGGGGGAGCTCCGGTTGCCAATCATGGACGGTGGGATGGTTACCCCGCCGCCTTTGGTTAAAAGCCTGGGGGTCCAACTGGACCCTCTGCTGACGATGGAGGCTCAGGTCTCCGCCATGAGCAGAGCAGCGTTTTTCCATCTGCGCCAGGCAAGGCGGTTGGTGCCCTACTTCTCCGGTGATGACCTGGCTACGGTAATCCAGGCCACAGTCATCTCGAGACTGGACTACTGTAACGCCCTTTACATTGGCCTTCCTTTATCGGTAATCCGAAAACTTAAGATGGTGCAAAACGCTGCAGCTCGATTTCTGGCTGGAGTGACATTATCATGCCATATCACGCCAGTCTTGCAGCGTTTGTACTGGCTCCTGATTGAGAGCCGGATTGCCTTCAAAGTGATGGTGCTAACCTTTAACGCCTTGCATGGTCTGGGGCCGATGTACCTGAAGGACTGTCTTTCCCCGCACATTCCCCAGAGGCTACTACGGTCCATGGATCGAAATCTATTGGAGGTTCCATCTCTCAAGGTCTGCCGCTTATCATCAACGTGGCAGCGCACTTTTTCTGCAGTAGCGCCTGTTCTCTGGAATGCCCTTCCTGAGGAGATCTGATCAATAACTGATCTGCAGGCCTTCAGGAGGGTCTGTAAGACCTACCTTTTTCAACAGGCGTTTAACCTTTAAATGCTGCATAGTCCACTCTGGTCTAAAGCTTTTTAAAAAATGTTTTAATATTTTACTGTGATTGTGTTGGTTGTTGTTGTAAACCACCCTGAGCCTTCCTGGAAAGGGTGGTATATAAATTGAAATAAATAAATAAATAAATACACACAGCCACAATATCTCTGCAGGATAGTATAAACTGGTGATGGTGGAATTAAATAAGTCTTCCAAGTTTCAATGAGAAATTTGAGTTTTAAATAGTAAGATTGTTGGAGATCTTGACTTTATTACTAAACTATCTTGACATTAAGAGTGTATAAGAAAGAATTCTCCCTAAATTACCATATTTACCCAAGTCTAATGCTCACTTTTTGGGGATAAATTAAAATTGAGGTACACATTACATTTGATGGCACATTAGAATTGCACATCTAAACCCATCTGTGCTGTTGGGCAAGGGATCCCAGCTAGGGACATAGGAGGGAGAGGCAGCAGTGGCTAGTACTCTCATGAGAATCCCTCATGGCTGAGTATGATTGCATCTCTCTCTCTCTCTCTCTCTCTCTCTCTCTCTCTCTCTATATATATATATATATATATATATATATACCGTATATATATATATATATGTGTGTGTGTGTGTGTGTGTGTGTGTGTCACACAGAGAGAGCATGCATTTACATGTTACTCATAAATGACAAAAATCTTGGAAATGTTATCTTACAAATAATATATTGTGAAACACATAAATGAGATTTTTTCATGAGATATGTTATGTCCCCATACATTTTGTTATTACAATTTATGTATGTGTCCATATCTCTTGTAAGGGTTTGGTTTAACTTACTGTTTGCTAGTTAAATGGAATTGTCATGTTATCATGGACTGCTTGGAAAGCGTGGATGCTGGTGGAAGGCTCAGCAGTCGAGCTGGAGCCCCATAGTTTCCAACAGTTCCCTCTGCCAAGTTCTGAAGCAACATCCATGTAAGTAGCTACTACTTCTCAACCTGCATAACAAGTGAAAGGAAATTCCTCCGAGCAGGCTGAGGAAGAGTTAACTGTTCCAACTTTTGTGAGCCTGAGAAGAAAGAGGTCTCAGCTACGCAGGTCCTCAAGATTAGCTGAGATGCGAGCCAGCAGCAAGTAACATCTGTTAATTTAGGATTTTAGGAGCTCAAGGTGACACCTTGTTGCTGGCTGCAACATCAGTTATAGAAGCTGCAATTTCTGACTCTTCTTATCTTGTATTCCTGAACTCTGGACTTACTTTTGGACTTTGTCTTACAGATTCTGATTCAACCTTGTACTCAGGACACTCTATTATTGAGGTAATGACTCTGGAACTGACATTCGGCTTCACTATTGTTGTCCTTCTAATGCAGGCATGTCCAAAGTCCAGCTTGGAGGCCAATTGAGGCCCCTGTTCAAATTTCCACCAGCCCTCTCTTTCTAGGCTCCCCCCTTGCTTCTTTCCTTCCCCCCTTGATTTCCTTCCTTCCTCCTTTCCTGTCTTGACTTCCTTCTTCTCTTTGTTCATTTGTTCCTTCCTTGTTGGGGATCAGGGCCCTGGAAAAGGTGGGCTTTCGGGAGGAGAAAGAGATATGGCAGCCTCTTGTGTCCCTTCATCTCAATTACATGTCTGCCTCTCCTCAAGTGGCTCTGGCGTCAAGCCTCCCATCCCATAGATCCCTTGTCTCTCACACTCTTCCCCAACCTTTTCTTTATTTCTGTGCAAAGGAAGGCTCCCCAATTGCCCTCCTTGCCCCAGGTGCTTGCAGCTGCTGCACGACTGAGAAGGGCAGACCCTAGAGCAGAGTACCTGCCTGGCTTCCCTCCCTCGTTCCCTTCTCCACTCTGCCTTCCTGCTGTGTTACCACCTCACGTTTTCCAAAAAAAGGTTGTCCTTCACTGCGGCTCCTGCCTTGGAAAGAAAAGGGGAGAGCCAGACAGTAACTATATGCCTCATCACAATCAAGGCTCTCCCAAGAGATGGCTATGATGCCTTTCCTGAAAAACTTCAAGAGAAGGAGACTCCACTAGACTCTGAGGCAGCATATGCCAAAAGCAGACCCACACTTCCCATTGAAAGACTGATACATTTATGTCAGTTAATATTGTTATCTGTTTTATATATTGTATTGTTATATTTCATGGTTGTTAGGTTGTTTGGGGGGTTGCACTACAAGTAAGACATATGCAGTGTGCATAGGAATGTGTTCATTTCCCCCCCCAAACTATAGTCTGGCTGCCCAACAGGCTGAAGGATTGTGAACTGGCCCTTGGCCTTAAAAATTTGGACACCCCATACTGATGTTTGCATTTCTGTTGATCTATTGGTTTGAATTCGGATTGTTGATAAATGCTCTGCTGGTATTTGGGGATTGGGGCTTCTGATACATGGTGCAAAATGATGCAAGTCTAAATAGTGTGTCACCAACATGGAAAGTCTGGAAAGCTCCGCTTTAAGGTCACAAATTCTCACTTCCATACAGGTTTCATCTAGTATGTTCATTAAATGAAGCTGTCGACTGCTTTGATTCCAGTTTTGGTATATCTCTTTGTTCCCTCTTTTTCCACAAGCTCCATGTCTACAGTAATTAATTTTCTATCTAACCTGCAATTTTAATGATAATGTTGCTTTACAGAAGTTATAGAGTAAAAGGCAATTATCTACTTGTAAAGGTATCTTTTCATCCATTAGTACACTGTAATTACTAAGGCCTTGCATTGTTAACTGAAGAAATATGTGACAGATTGTAATATCTTTGAAATTTACATTTCTAATCAAAACTTTTAGAAACAACACCACAATTACGTGCCACATTACATAGTTATTTTAAATGCAGTTAAAGACATACATATTCAAAATACATTTCTACATTACTCCAGTATCAGCAGAGAAGCATTGTGTCCATCAGTTCATCTGAAACTCTTGGCAGGCTTCATCTGGAGCACTTATACTGCAATAGAGACTCTCCTATCAGATCATGCCCATAAGATTGGTGCTTTGGGAGCCACTGTTTGGCAACACCATCTTCAATTTGTGGTGTCCCTTTTGCATTATACATGAAGCTGCTTGGAAAGACCACCCACATTTTGGAAGTGAATTATCATCGATATATTTATATCACTCTATTTATCCTTATGACTTAAGAAACACCAAATACAAAAAGTTGTCTGAGTTCTATAATGTAATGGATTGGCGATGAACAAACTCAAATGAATTTTGACAAGATGGAGGAACCATTTGACAATCTGGCTTTGAGACTGGTATTTAAGTTCTTTTGCGAGGCATGTTACTTTTACTGAAATATCAAATTTTAATCTGGATGTGTTACCTGGCTTCAAGCAGCCTTCGAATTACCAAACAGTTATGGGTTACAGTATACATTGTTACGCAGCGGTGTGGTCCGCCTAACGCTCATGTCCATAAGCTCAAGAAATACGCCAGACCAGCAGAGGTAAAATTGAAGAAAACAAATCTTTACTCTTGACCTTTACTCTATCACCACCCCACACCACACAGAAAATAACACAAGCAGTTATAGGCCCTTGGGTGTGGCACTAGGTTGCTGATTGCCTGTTAACCCAGGTGCACAGCATTATTACATACATAGCATACATAGCATTTTCATTCACACATAATCTTGGTCCTGCAAGGACTTATCGTAACACCCCTCCTTGTGTTAATGAAAAGCTTTACATATACAACATCAGCAATGTCAACACGAGTGTAAGTGCTAATAAACAATAATCGACTAATTCTTTATCTTTGGCCTGTTGCCTCTTTTCTTTCTCTTCATCAGGCAAACTTTCAACTTCCTCATAAGTTTGAGGCTCGTTGTTAACCAAACACACCCTGACCTGCCGAATTTGTAACCAGTCAGGTGCTTTTCTTTTCCTAGTTGATCTTCTCAAGCCCATGCTTTGGCTAGTTCCTACCCCAGGATCTTGTTCCTCCTCGTCTGATGACTTAGATCTCTTCATTCCTTTTATCTGAGGTCTACTCATATGTTCAGAAGTTGTTGCAACACTTTCTTCCTCTCTTATTGAGGCTTGTGCCTCCTCATGAGTACTCTCATTTGTGATAGGAAGAAATACCTCATGGTTAGCATGGATCCTGTCCCAATTCTGTGGACATGCAAAATTACCTGACCTTGAAATGACTATTGACCTGTCATCATCTAAGAATCTCCATGCTTTTGCCCCCTGAGCATATCCCACCATGACCAGCTTCCTGGATTTATCCTGGCCTTTCTTTCTGATTGCTTTGGGCACTAGAACCCAAGCTTGAATCCCAAACGCTCTCAAATGATCCAGTGGAGGTCTCTTACCATACAAAAGAAAATAAGGAGTTTCCTGAATAGGTTCAGACCACAACCTGTTAATTAAATAATTGGCTGTATTCATTGCCTCTCCCCATAAGTTGGCTGGTAAACCAGAATCTGCCAACAGAGAATCCTTCACAGTTTGTATCTTCCTCACAAACCTCTCAATTTTCCCATTCTCAGCACTTTGGTATGGGCAAGTGAGCCGGTGTTTTATCCCCTCCTTCTTCAAGAAATCTGCCAAATTATGTGATGTGAATTCTCCTCCTCTATCTGATTGCAAGGCTTTCACATTCACTTCAAATTGTCTCTTAACATAGGCCACCCAGTTCTTGAATATTTCAAACACTTCACTTTTGTGTTTTAACAGAAAACACCATGAAAAATTAGAAAAATCATCCAAAATACATAAACAATACACAGCCCCTCCTTTACTAGGAGAAAATGGTCAATTAAGTCTGCATGTACCAGCTGAAAAGGCTTTTCTGACATTCTTAAGCTCTTTTTACTTATTGGTGCAGACTGAACCTTTGTTCTTTTACAAACAATACAATCAAGAAAATGCTTGCAGTTATTCAACTTTAAACCTTTACTGCATTCCTGCATTTTGCTCAATACTTTAAAACTTGGATGTCCCAAAACTCTGTGCAGTTCATGTATACACTTATTATGCAATGGAGTGTTTTTGCCAACTATATTCACACTGCATGCATCCTTTTGATCCAACACATATATACCATTCTGTATTCTTCCTGTACCATACAGTTTGGTCCCTTTCAGGATTTTAACTTTGCCTTCTGAAAAAATAACATCAAACCCTTCACTATCAAGTTTACTCACTGATAGGAGATTAAACTCAACCTGTGGTACAAAATACACATCCTTTAGTATTATGCCCAAACATTTAACATAAACTTCTCCTTTTACTTGAACAGAATAATGCTTCCCATCAGCAAGACTTACATTCAAACCATCCAGCTTATGAAACTTTTTTAAACAAAGTCTTATCATTCACAATGTGTTTTGAGCACCCTGAGTCAACATAAAAAATGTCTTTCTGCTCAGGTCTTTTGTCTGTTTGCACAATTTTCACATGCGATGACCCCCTCCTCACATGTTGCTGTACCTTTTGTTTGTCCCGTAACCTTGGGCATTCTCGTTTAAGATGTTTTGGAGAATTACAGATAAAACATCTCCTTACAGCACAAACAGTCTCCTTCTCTTGCTCCGCTGTATTTACAACCGGCTGTCTCTGCTGAGCAATCCCAGCTGTGCTTGCAGCCTCCATTCTGCCGTCCTTCCGTCGATCCCAGTCTGAAATTAACCTGGCACAAATATACTGCAAATTAAGCTGAGCCTGTGGGAGTGACTCCAAGGAATTTACTATTCCGTCAAAGGAATCATCCATTGAAGACAGAACAATAAAGCATTTGTTTGCTTCAGTAAGTCTGAAGTCTCTCTGCTCCAAATCCATGAACAGGCTTTGCAAACACTGCAAATGGTCCTTCAGCTCCTCTCCAGCCTGAAGATGCTTTCTGTACAGCCTCCTGGCTAGTACAGCCACAGTTGCCGCAGAGTCAGAGACATGCACCGCTTTAAACCGCTCCCAAATAGCATGTGCAGAGGGCAAACTGCAAACGTGGACCAGCTGCTCATCATCCACTCCGAGGATGAGGGTTGCCTTGGCCTTCTCCTGGGCTTTCTGCTGTTCAGCATTAGGGGCTTGTGGTGGTGGGTTTGAAATACATTCCCACAGGGATTCCCTCCTCAGGTAACTCTCCATACGCACCTTCCACATAGAGTAGTTACTGCCATTCAACCTGGCAATGGGAAATGCTGCCAAATTCACTCCTGGATCCATCTTTCTGGCACAAAATTCCAAAATAAAAGAGTAAAGTCAAACCTGGTCTTTTCCAAAAGCAAAATATGGACCATGCAGCGTCAATGCTGACTGAGGCTAGGCTTTAGACCATCCGTCTGTCTGGGTGTCTGGGGCCATAAACTGTTACACAGCGGTGTGGTCCGCCTAACGCTCATGTCCATAAGCTCAAGAAATACGCCAGACCAGCAGAGGTAAAATTGAAGAAAACAAATCTTTACTCTTGACCTTTACTCTATCACCACCCCACACCACACAGAAAATAACACAAGCAGTTATAGGCCCTTGGGTGTGGCACTAGGTTGCTGATTGCCTGTTAACCCAGGTGCACAGCATTATTACATACATAGCATACATAGCATTTTCATTCACACATAATCTTGGTCCTGCAAGGACTTATCGTAACATACATTTGTATATCTTACCTTTAGTATGTCAGCTCTAACCTCCCCTGAATCGAAATAGCAACCAATACTTAGTCATATCATTTCTAAATGTCTTTAATTTACTACAGGCACAGCGACTTTGCGGTGCCCAAAGGCCTTTTCAAACTACATATAGTACCATGATTACTATTTAACTGTCAGAGTTCTATCCTATGGAAACCTAACATTTGCCTAGAGAAAGAAATGCTTTGAGTTCTCAAAAGCCAGTGTGATATAGTACTTTCAGTTAACACTGAAATGCTGGATGGATAGGATGATGGATAGAGAGAGGAAGTGTGTATTGTATATAGCTGTACATATCTTCTGCAACTATTGAAGATAAAGCCCTCCTGCATAAGGAAAGAACAACTGTATTTGGAATCTGTATTTGTTCTTGCAGTGCAATTATTACACCACAGAGGGAGCTTGGATCCTAGCAGGGTTAGGGCTTGGAGACATTTCCAGTACTCTGCTAAGATCTTGTAAATACCTGGCATTGGGTTATGGGCCCAGGACGCTAAAGCCCAGCATCCTGGTGAATTTGTGTGTATAGTGAAGAAGGCTAAGATAAAGGCTAATTTTGAATAATCAGCCAAAGATTGCTATTGCCTCACCAAACTACCAATCCTAGAATATCACAGATGCTGCCCTGGCAGTTAAAACGGATTATAATGCTAAAATTATTATAGTTTAGAAGGATAATTAAAAAAAACCCAATTTGATGCAAAATGCTGCACTGTAACATGGAATCAGGATCATATTGAAATTGTTCAACTAGTTGTCAGGTGGTCTCACTTCAGGGTATTGTTTTAATCTTTCAGTTCCTACATAGCTTTAGGCTTGACTATCCTCTTAAATGCATGAATACTATGATTTACAAGAAGGAAATCCTCTAGAGCAGGACTTAAACCAGGGGTCCTCAAACTAAGGCCCAGGAGCCAGATACGACCCCCCAAGGTCATTTACCCAGCCCTCACTCAGGGTCAACCCAATTCTGAAACGAATTGAAAGCACAAAACAACAACAACAATCCCATTCCATCAGTCAAAAACAGGCCTACATTTCCCATTGAAATATTAATAAGCTTACATACGTTAAAATTGTTCTTCATTTTAATTATTGCGTTGTTTAAGTGTTTTTTTCACTACAAATAAGATATGTGCAGTGTGCATAGGGATTAATTCATGGTTTTTTTCTTCAAATTATAATCCGGCCCTCCAACAATTTAAGGGACTGTGACCTGGCCCTCTGTTTAAAAAGTTTGAGGACCCCTGGCTTAAACTTACTTGACTCATGATTCTTTTTCACCTGAGTCTCCAGGTATATAAAACAGGTGAGCAAATCAAACATTTAATGATAGTCAATCATTAAAAAAATTAAAACAGTTCTTTGGTATTTCTTCAGCAGTTTCTCTATGCAGAGAATTCAGGGGGAAATAAACCTTCATAGACAGTGGCTTCATGAGCAGATATGCCAGTACCGAAGTGAGGTATTGGGGAAGGGAGGAGTATGAAGTGCAAGTGGGACACCTGAGGCCCCTTCCACACAACTGAATAAAATCCCACATTTTCTGCTTTGAATTGGAATATATGGCAGTGTGGACTCCGATAACCCAGTTCAAAGCAGATATTGTGAGATTTTCTGCCTTGATATTCTGGGTTATATGGCTGTGTGGAAGGGCCCTGAGTCAGGGGGCAAAAGGGTGAAAAATGAGAGGAAGATGCCCATCTAGACACTACGTCTCCCTCACTGTGATAAAGACCCAAAAGGACAAAGACAGAGGGTAAGGAGAAACCAACATATAGACAGGCAGGAAGGAAAGTTGAGACTAACCTGTTGTTTCAATTATTTTATTGCTGCTTTACCATTTTTACTGTTTTTAATTATTTTGTTGTTTTGATTAATGTTTTCTTCTTCTACTGCCTTGATTGTGTTTACAGATGGGTGGTATATTAATGCTAATAAATCTTTAAATAATAAATAAGAAAGACTTAATATGCATCCGTAAAGACAACTGCTATGTGTGTTAAGTTTAGTAGTAAATATTATAGTTGTGGGCAACAAAATGGCTAGCGCTCTGTTACATGTCTATTAAATGTGTCTGATTTAATGAACCTAAGGCTGGAACCTAATGAAAGAAAGAAAAAAACTTTTATTAACTCCAATAAACTATATTATTATTTGTTAATCCTCTCTTCCAACAAATTGCTTAATTTGTGGACTGAAATTAGAAATGGAAGTTTTCTAGAAGCAGTATTGCAAAACACCAGATAAACAGTAGTTTACCCTTGTCTTGTACTTGGAAGATTAACGAAATTTTTCTATCATTTGTTAAACATGTAACACTGTACCAATGCAATCTTGAACAAATTGTTCTCTTGTTAATCTGAATTGCTTGTTTTGGTTGTTTCTTCAATAAATGAAGTTGCACTATGGAAATAAACAAAACTGAAATGTAATTTCCTAGTTTTTTAAATCCTTGTTCAATGAAAGCTATGATCTTTTATTCTCTGTGACATCTTCTTGCTAAAGACCTAATTGTAAAAAAGATGGCAGAAGTCTTTCCAGTTCCAAAAATAAGACTTCAAAATACATTTCTCCTGGGGAAATTGTTAAAGTCATATTTTAAGGCAATTAGTACAAGATAAAACATTGAAAAATATACATCAGGGAAGAGCACTGTAATGGAATTGGAACTGAATTAACCATGGTAATATTTTTCCTCTCCTATTTTCCACAATTCCGTGGGTGCCTGATTTGAGCAAAGGAAAAATACAATACAGCAATAACATGTAGAAAATACTGTATATTTCCAATGTATTCACTGTAAGACATCTTAAAATCTGGATTTGTAAACCCATGACTGAGTGTAACTAACTATGAGTTCTTACAATACATAACTAGAGTGTTATTATGTGCCTTCAAGACATTTCTGAGGCATGGTGACCATAAGGGGAACATATTGTGGGGGTTTCTTGGGCTGAGAATGTATGACTTAGTCAAGGTAACCTATTAGGTTTCCATGGCAGAGCTGGGAACTGAACTCTGATTTCCTAGTGCAGTGTTTCCCAACCTTTTTTGAGCTGTGGCACACTTTTAACATTAAAAAAATCTGGGGGCACACCACCAACCAAAATGACACAAAATGACACTCTAACACAGTAAAGAATGGCTGGGGGATGGTGGCCTGCTGGGAGCAGTTGCTGGGAGTGCCGAAGCCAGGGGAGGGGGAGGAGCCAGGCCGTGCCATGCCCCATCCCTTCCCTCCAGCTTCAGTTCTCCCACAGCTTTGCCAGCCTTGAGGGGGCAGTGCCAAGCCAGCATTGTGCTGGCTCTGCCACTGCTGGCTTGGCACTGCCCCCTCAAGGCTGGCAAAGCTGTGTGAGCCCCCTCCCCCGTCTTCAGCTCTCCCACAGAGGAGGAGCATGAGTGGTGGATGGGCTTCAGTGGGCAGGGCTCCTCCTCTGCGCAGCTTCAGCGAGCGAGGGGCAAAAGTAATGGTGGGAGTCATGGCGGATTGAAGGCTGGCTGGGGAAATGGCCAAAGGAGGCGGCACCCTGGCCCCTTCTTCCTTTTCTTCGTTGCTGCCCGGCCCTTCCTCCTCCTCCAAGCAGCAGGAGTTCGGCAGGAGGAGGGGGGAAGGAAGGGGGGCAGAGAGCTTTTCTCACGGCACACTGATGATCATTCATGGCACACTAGTGTGCCATGGCACACTGGTTGAGAAACACTGTCCTAGTGTATAAGTTGGGGGCAGGCTTTGGTGCCAAAATTGTATATTTTGGTATGACCCATGGGTCATATATGCAGAGAGGGGTAAGGCCCAGGGGTTCAGTATCCTGTGGTCACTGTCATTTTCCCACTCAAAACATTCAAAAATGCAGTAGCTGGGCCATGGCAAAGACAGCAGAGGGAGTTAGTGCTTCTTTTAGGTCAGTGGTTCTCAACCTGTGGGTCCCCAGATGTTTTGGCCTACAACTGCCAGAAATTCCAGCCAATTTACTAGATGTTAGGATTTCTGGAAGTTGAAGACCAAAACATCTGCAGACCCACTGTTTTAGGTTCTCTCAGGATGCCCCAAATGTCTTGCCTTTTGCCAAAGATTATTCCTCTTTTTGCTAAGAGTTAAGGTGTAGTTCTTACACTAACTCAAGAAATTGATACAGATTTTGGGTCAAATTTTCACTAAAATTTAGACATGAGTATACATAGTGCTTCTTGCTTATAAGCCAACTGAGGAAATACCTTTGTGACCTTTTTTAAAAGGGGAGTTCAAGCTGAAAAATGTAGAAGTCCATTTGATCACTAAAGCCTCCTTATATTATGCATTGTGCAAACTGAAGGACTGTAGAATTTATCACATGACAGGATGACAGCAAGTGTGAAATCAAACAATGTTACTACATGATGAATGTATAGCTTTAGGCAAACATTTTACTCTGTTAAGCATGTGGTCAAAGGTTTCCTAAAGAACCACAGAAAAAGTGCTTAGTTTGTAATTATTCATTGATTTATAGCTGTTGTGAGTGAGAGGTAAGGTCTTTGAATTTTTATATAAGCCTCATTAAGTTAAAAAAGAAACCAAGCATCTTTAGGGATTATTAAAGAAAAAGCTTGTATGTGAAAGAGAGGTAAAGGAGATAGACAAATGACCTTGTATACTTTAATATATCTTGACTGAGAGTGAGAATGTGTATGTGTGTTTGTGTGTGTAACCACTTCTGCCTAATGTAAGAACAAAAGGACAGTTTAAAAAAACCCTAAAGAGTTATAGCAAATCTTGAAATGTGTCTTCATATACATCATAATATATTATATATCTGTTTGTGACATCACAAACAACACAGTTTGTGGTATCTTAAAAACTAGTGCATTATAGGTATTCTATTCTTGTGGGCTACAGATCGCTTCAATAGATAACTGTTAGCCAGAATTTGAGATATATAGTCTGCCCTCTACATTCGCTGGGGTTAGGGGTTCAAGACCCATGTGAAAGTGAAAAACCACAAATAAAGAAATTAGTCTAGAACTTCCAACATGGCTCTTTGAGTTGCCACATTGAGTCTCCTTCAGGGGAGATAAAGTGGGCTATTTATAAATATAACTTCTCTGGAAACTGTACATAGAATCATATTGAAGATCTAGAGAGCCCTAGTGACTGAGAGTCACTTTCTCCATAAATCAATAAGACCACAGAATAGAGAGAACATTACAGATCAAACTTGTGAATAATCAAATTTGCAAAAGTCAAAAACCACAAATGTGGAAGGCTGACTGTACGAGTATCCAACAGATGCAGTTCTGTCTGACACTGTATAAAGAGAGGTCAGATTAAACTTAAATGTCAAATGTACATATGTAGCACTTAATATAATTACTGTATATACTTGAATATAAACTGAGTTTCTCAGCCCTTTTTAGGGGCTGAAAAATCCCCCCTCGGCTTATATTGGAGCCAAGCAGCGGCTGGCTCCGCTGCCGCCACAACCCATTTTTCTGTTGCTCGGCCATGTCTTTCCCTCAACAACCTCCTCCTCCGCCAGGCCGCAGCTAAAAGGAGAAACTGATTCCCACACGCAGCAAGACAAGCAGGCAGGGAGGCACGCACCTCTGTTTCTCCTTCTGTCGCCGCACACGCGCCTTCTGCTCTCTCTGCTGCAACCCAGCATGTGGCGGCAGAAGGAGAAACGGAGGCCCACGCATAGCATGACAAGCAGGGAGGGAGGCCCGCGCCTCCATTTCTCTTTCTGCCGCCATGTGCACACCTGTCTTCTCTCGGTCAGCAACCCAGCTGACTTGCTGCACAGAGAGCAGAGGGCGTGTGTGCATGGGATCTGTGGAACCCCCAGTTCACAGGCATTGTTATTGCCACCCACATAACATTCTCTCTTTAATCTGCCACGGGGATAGTAATGCTCTTTTGATTGTTTGTATTTCCACACTTGTGATGTGTTATATTGTGAGTTGACCTGTCTTGTGTTAGTAATTATGTATATGAGATCGAGTTAATTCTGTTTTGAGTTGTGTTTGTATCTTCTCTTGGCATTGGCAAGTGTGTGGGGGAATAGGGCTGGTGGAGAGAGCACAAACCCAGGGGCCGGTGCAGGAAGCATTTACCCTGCACCAGCCTTCTTCCCCGGTACATGCTTCCTGCATTGGCCCTGGCATGCACTCCCTACACTGGCCAGTGTAGGGAGCATACGCCCAGGGCCAATGCAGGAAGTGTGTACCCTGCACCAGACTTAAGAACATAAGAACATAAGAAGAGCCATGCTGAATCGGGCCTCAGCCCATCTAATCCAGCATTCTGTGTCACACAGTGGCCCACTAGTTGTACACGGGGATCTCTAGCAGAAAGGAGGGCAAAACCCTCACCTGCTCCTGACCCCCCACAACCAGTATCCTGGGAAAATCCTGCCTGCCTCCATCAACACAGAGGTGGCACTTGGATGTCCATTTCAGTAGCTACTGATTCCCTTGGTATCCATGAATCTGTCTAATCCTGCCTTGAAGCTGTCCAGGCTGACAGCTGTCACAACCTCCTCTGGAAGTGAGTTCCATAACCCAATGACCCGCTGGGTGAAGAAATATTTCCCTTTATTAGTCCTAACTTTCCTACCTTGGAGCTTCAGGAGTGTCCCCTAGTCCTAGTGTTGTGTGACAGAGAAAATATTTTTTCTTTATTCACCTTTTCTATCCCATGCATGATTTTATACACTTCGATCAAGTCACCTCTTAAACGCCGTCTTTCAAGGCTGAAAAGACCAAGGCGTTGCAACCTGATTTCATAAGGGAGCTGCTCCATCCCTTGGATCATTTTTGTCGCCCTTCTTTGTACCTTTTCCAGTTCCGTTATATCCTTCTTAAGGTGCGGAGACCAGAATTGTACACAGTACTCCAAATGTGGCCTTACCATAGATTTGTAGAGAGGCAATACAACATTTGCCGACCTATTTTCTTCTCCTGTGTGCTTGCAGATGCTTCCGACACATCATTCTTCTAGAATTGGTGAATGTGAGGGGAAAGAGAGCACGGTCCCGGCACCGGTCCCTGGGCGTGTGCTCTCTCCACCAGCCCTCTTTCCCTGCATGCTGGCCAATTCCGGAGAACGTCCACATCCTGAGGCTGGCACTGAGGTGCTCCCTGCTTCAAGGGGCAGCCTGGGGGCTCTGAGGCCATGAGCGCACTGGGCGACAGTGTGCTGTTCTCCCTGTACAGCTGCCCTGTTTGCAGCTGCATTGCACGCCTTTCCTGGAGGCTGTGGCTGCACCCCTTTTGGGACCGGCAAGGAGTACTCTCCCATTATCTGTGCCTCCAGGAAGTGGGAGAGAGCCCAGTGAACTTGTACATCTCAAAGCTGAAGTGATTGAAGGTACTGCAAATCCCATCATATGTTATGTTGTACATCCTCCCCCAAACCCCTCCAGTATTTTCTGTTGATTGTGGGAGTCCTCTTTGCCAAGTTTGGTTCAATTCAATTGCTAGTGAAGTTCAAAATGCTCTTTGATTGAAGGGGAACTATAAATTCACTCAAGAGTATTTGTGCCAAATTTGGTCCAGATCCATAGTTGTTTGGGTTCATAGTGCTCTCCAAATGTAGGTAAACTACATCTCTCATAAATCACTGTCAATTTCTCCCAAACCCCTCTAGTATTTTCTGTTGGCCATGGGGGTTCTGTGTGCCAAGTTTGGTCCAGATCTGTTATTCATGGGGTCTCGGCTGTGGAAATCAGAGCTAAATTGGTCGAAGGTACTGCAAATCCCATAATCCGTTGTCACTATGCTTTAATTATGTTCAATTTGTAACAATGAAAATAAACACTGCTTATTAGATATTTGCATTAGAATTGGTAAGAGTAGCAAAATTATTTATGAAGTAGCAACAAAAATGGTTGGGTGTCACCACAACATGAGGAACCTTATTTAGGGGTCACGGCATTAGAAAGTTTGAGAACCACTACATTAATACATTTATCTTTCTGTTTTATTGCTAATTTTTTTTTAAAAAATTCCTAAAGGGGGGGGCACTGAGTAATTGTTTTTCTGGAAAATAGGGTGGTAGGCCCAAAAAGTTTGGGAACCACTGGTCTAGATGTTTTTAGCAGTCCCTTCCAACTCTTGATATTATTATTAATTTTAATATTATTAAACCTGGATGGACATCATCTGTTGGGGGTGCTTTAATTGTGCTTTCGCTGCATGAAGTCAGAACGAAGGGGGTTGGACTAGATGATCTTTAGAGGTCCCTTCCAACTCTGTTATTATTATTAATTTTAGTATTATTAAGGCTGGGTGGCCATCATTTGTTGGGGGTGCTTTGATTATGCTTTCTCTGCATGAATGAATGAAGGGGGTTCGACTAGATCAGTGGTTCTCAACCTGGGGGTCACAACCCCCAGGGGCGTCACAGGGGCATTTTCCGGGGGTCGCGAAGGCACCTCAGTTAGCCCCGCCCCTCTTCAAAATGGCTACCGGCCCCTGTGCCAGCCAAACAGCCAGGCGCTCCAGGTTGGCTCCCCCTCCCCCTCCTCCTCCCCTTCTCACAGGGCTGGATAGAGTTAGGAGAAGGAGCTTAGAGGCAAAGGCACACAAGGGAGAAGGCACACCAGCTTATGTTCGGGTCAAGCCGGCAGCGGAGCCTGGAGGTGCGGCTCCAAAGCCGGCTCCCCACGGAGGAGGAGGACATGCGGCAAAGGCGACACAGGGGGCCCCAGGCGAGGTTCCTATGCCGCCGCTCTTCCTGACCATCCTCCTCCTCCTCCAGCTGGCCATGAAGGAAGGAAGAAGAGGGGGAAGAAGAGGAGAAGCCGAGGAGGCCGCCCAGGGGCCATTGCCGCTGTTTCTCCTCTTCCTCCTTCTCCAGCTGGCCATCGAGGAGGAAGAGAAGGAAGAAGAGGAGAAACTGCAGCAGCCCACCCCAGTCCCTTCTCTTCCTCCTCGATGGCCAGCTGGAGGAAGAGGAGAAAGAAAAGGAGAAGGGGCGCTGCTGTTGTTTCTCCTCTTCCTCCTCCAGTTAGCCATCGAGAAGTAAGGAGGAAGAAGAGGGGAAAGGGCAGCAGCACCCTATCGAGGCAGGCAGGGAGGCAGCTGGTGGGTCACAGGAGGCGGGGGCGCCTCCGTGCTTTCATTCCCCTCCTGCGATCCACAGCTGCCTGGGGTCGCTGCCTCTTCCTCTCCCTTCTGCCCCCAGAAGCAGGGAGGGGAGTGGAAGCGTGGAGGAGACACCCCCTCCTGAGAACAAGCAACTTCCTCCGTGCTTTCATTCCCCTCCAGCCTCCCTGCTTTTCAGGTCTCCCTTCTGGGGGCGGAAGGGAGAAGAGGAGGAAGCAGAGCAGGCAGGTAGCTGCCCCTCTGCTCCAGCAGGAGTTCCTTGAATTTCTTGCAAAAGCAGGTAGTTCTCCCAGACAGCCCCTTCCAAAGACCCAAAGGAAGAATCCCCCACCCACAATTTCCCTTCCCAGTCCTTCCCCCTCATTCCCTTAGTTTCCCCCAACTTTTCCAGAACCCTTTGCCCACCCCAGTCTTCCCTTTTCCCAGTTTTCCCCTTCCTATCCCAGCCTTTACTACTCCCATCCCCAGCCCCTCTCTCCACTTTTCATCCCAGCTTTTCCTAGGTTCCAACCTCTTTCCCATTCCAGTCTTGTCCCCTTTCCATCCCAACCTTTCCCACCTAAAGCTTTCCCCTTCCCCAGTTGCCCTCTTCCAATCCCAATTGTCCTAATTTACCAGCTTACCCCCTTTCCACCTCATTTTCCCACTTTTTCAAACACCCCTTTCCATTCCAACCTTTTTCCTGTTTCCAGTCCTTCTTTCCAACCCCCTTCCCAAGTCAGTCCTTCCCACTTATTTATTTATATACACACAGCATTTCCCCCAAAATGTATACTGTAATTAGAATAAACTATGGTGATTATTGATTATTGGTTTTCTTATACATTTATTATTTTACGTAATTATTATTATTACATTTATTATTTTATTCTCATTATTGTTATTACATTTATTATTTTATCTTATTTATTATTATTGGAAGGATATGTAAGCACATTTGCATTGAAGAAGGTTAGAATAATGGTTTAATCAGAGTTGGATAGTCTTATCTTAAATTACAGTTTTATGTAAACATTCAAAAACATTAACCTAATGCCTCAATTAATGTAATTTTATTGGTATTAATTTTTATTTTCATTTTTGAAATTGACCAGAACTAAACATCCCAGCAAGACTCAAATGCCAAGATCTATTTTCCCCAAACCTCTCCAGTCTTTTCTGTTGGTTATGAGAGTTCTGCAGGCCAAGTTTGGCCCAATTTAATTGTTGGGTTTCAGAATGCTCTTTGATGGCTGGAGAACAAAACATCCCTGCAAGACCCAACCCATTCCAGTATTTTCTACTGGTCATTGGGGTTCTGTATGCCAAGTTTGGTCCAGGTCTGTAATTCGTGGGGGTCTCGGTGGTCTGTGGAAGTCAGAGCTGCATCTGTTGAAGGTACTGCAAATCCCATCTTCTATTGTCCATACTCCTCGAAACATATTGTTTTTGTGATTAATCACTATGCTTAATTATGTTAATTTGTAACAATGAAAATACACCCTGAACATCAGAGTAGCAAAATTATCGTTATGAAGTAGCACCGAAAATATGGGTGGGGGTCACCACAACATGAGGAACTTTATTTAGGGGTCACGGCATTAGAAAGGTTGAGAACCACTGGACTAGATGATCTTTACAGGTCCATTTTATTATATGGGGAGATAGGACGGGGTACAAATAAATTATTATTATTACTATTATTCTTAAGTTATTGTTGATACCATATTGCTATTGTTGACTTTCCTTTTCTACTTAAAGAGCTAGTTTACTGTTTTTCTTTGAAATACAGTAAATATTCAAAAACATTTAAACTACTGATGCCTCAATTAATGTAATTTTATTAGTATCTATTTTTATTTTTGAAATTTACCATTAGCTGCTTCATTTTCCACCCCCCGCTTATACTCAAGTCAATAAGTTTTCCCAATTTCTTGTGGTAAAATTAGGTGCCTCTGCTTATATTGGGGTCAGCTTATACTTGAGTATATACGGTAATCAGCCATTCATAAAATGATTGCTTAAAAGATAACATCTTGGACCCAATGGTTTAAAGGAAAAAAATAGCTCTCATTGGAGAAAATAGAGAATCCACTGGGGGATATATTTAGTTTTTACAATAAATAATTGGAGATAATCATTTGCTCTTTTTTATTTTCTAAATTTGAACAGGTTGCCAAGCTATTTTTCTGTTCTCAGAAAACTGTTTTCTTATATTTTTAGCACTACAGGTCTGTGTCAATTTAAAGCTTTGGCTCACTATCTAAAGACTTGGTGGGATTCCAAGCTATTCTTATCTCGTTTTGCCAAGAATCTATCCATCCGGTTGCACCAGAGAGATGGATCTGAAATGACAGTTGTTTTAAGTGAGCAACTAGAAGGAGACAGTGAGAACATAAGGCCAACTATAAAAGCTCTATGATGCCCCTCTTCTTTTCATTGAATTAAAAAATGTAGACTTAATCAACAATGAAAATGGGGAAAAATATATTACTGAACAAGAGATGGATTTCTGTATAGGATTTTACATATGCAAGATCCAAATGAGGAACAGCATGTAATTGGCAAACAAGATAAATAATATTACCCTTAGTCCAGGGACCTTTTTATACTACACGGTTATAGCACTATGTTTTCATTTTAATTACAATGACTGTATCTACACTGACTCCTCAGGTCAGTGAGCAAGTGTTCAGCCCCCGTGTGACTAAATGCCACATGGAGCTGATCCAGCTTAACTTGGGGCAGGTCATCTTAACACAGGGTGCTTACAGATAGGGGCGAAAAATCCTGGGACCTGACAGCAAGTCCACGCACAGACCTGTCAGTCCCAGGAAATGCTCCCACACCATCCTCACACCTTCCTTTGAAGCAGATCAAGATAGAGGGCGGATGGGGGCATCTGGCAGATTTTTTTGAAAAAATATATCCAAGATGTGTGGGACCTCATATGCACTCATGTGTAGATCCTAAAGTACACACAAGCAGATTTCTTAATCTCTTCATCCAACTCTATATTCAAACTCTGTTTAATATTATAAAGATCAAAAGAAAGGAATGACTGCAGAGAGTTCTCATTGCTTTCCAGCTGATTTTCCCTTTAGCCACCGGTGTGTCCATGGCTCCATTTTTGACAGCCTGATCAGTTGTTTCAGGCTTTTAAAATGTGCACTTTCAATGGAGTAGTCCACACAGAGTGATGGGAATTAAGTAACTCATGTGTTTTCTGTGACTACAGAGATATATAGTCATGCGAAGATGCACATTTTTGGGGTAGAATCAGGTTTTAACTCCTTCCCTTTTAAACATATGCTTTTAAGCTGTTAACCTGCTTCCTCCTGCACTTTTGCCAAATGTTGTTTTTCTCTCCCCCTTTTTATCACTGTTACGTCTGGGTTTTACTGCATGTGTACAATGGTCCACAGTCTTGCTCCATGTTAAGCTAAGTTGGGCTAAAGCCCGAATCCTGACTCAGGATGACATCCTGCATTCCCCTGGCTCAGGAGGAATGGTATGATTGTAACAGTAAGGTTGGAAGGGACACCAAGCATCTATTACCATTAGAAAATAGTAGTGTATTGAAACTTGGGGCTAAGGCAATTCTAGGTTACATCAACAGAACTTTAGTTTCCAGATCAAAAGACGTAACATTACTACTCTATTCTGCTGTGCTCAGACCCCGGTATTTTATCCAGTTCTGGTTACCATGGTTTGAGAAGAATATCAGAAAGCTGAAATGTGTATAGAAGAAAGAGATCAAAATGTGAAAGGATGTCAAAAACCATACCCTATGATAAACCTGTCAGGGAGTTGTGTATGTTTAGTATGTGACAGCCAAGCTAATGTAACAATTTCTTCTATAGTTTCAATGGCAGGAAACTAATTAATGGATTCAAATTACAAGAAGATGAATTCCAGATAATTATGCATTTTTTTCTGATGGTAAAAAATATTTGCCAGCAGAAAATGCCATCTTGAAATATGGCTGACTGTTGTCCATAATAGCCATGGCTTTCTGCACAAGCATGTTTTTTCTTCTTCTAAAGTCTATGATTCCATGACCTGCAAAACTCTCGCTAGATTGGATATCTCAAAGTTGTTCCCTTGGTGTATAAGGCTGCCCAGAATCAGAGATCCTCAATGGGAGCTCTGTTGCATACTAGTGAGTACAGGAGACAAGATATTATCTGTAGTATTTATTTATTTATTTAGAACTTTTATATCTCATTCCTCTCTACCTCCATGGAGGGACTCATAATGGCTAACAGCAAGAATTCAATGCAAGACAATAAATATTGGTTTAAAACAACATGCAAATACAATAAGTTAAATACATATAAGTTTAAAATACATATAAACCAATTTGCCAAGTTAAAACATCATCCAATTCAGTCCGCACATTATGGCCAATAGCTCTTAGTCTTTACTGGTATCCACCATCACTCTGCAAATGCCTGATTCCAAAGCCAGGTTTTCACTTGCTTCCCTGATTTTTTTTGCTGCCAAAGAGAAAGGCCTTATAAGTGACAGAGGAGTTGGTATCAGATAAAAGGTAGATCTTTTCTGCAACCATATTCGATTGTAGGTACCATAGAATAGGTCCTAAGAATTTATTTCTTGGTGCATAGTATAGGGAGCAGTCGAACAGGTAGGGGGGTAGGTCCTCAATTTCTGGGGCCCCGCATACGCATATGAGCCTAGCCAAAGGGATGCCCCAATTTTGCCTCAATTTTGCCCCAATTTTGACATTGAAGTCTCCACACAGAAGGATCTTTGTGGAGGGGTATTGCTTTTCAAGTAGGGTAAGAGTTTCAGATAGGCTGGACCAGACACTGCCAGGGCCTCCATTTTTTGATAGTCTGGGCAGAAAATAAACATTTATACAAATTAAACCATCAAAGTGCATACTCTTTATGAGAAAGGTCTGTATGCATTGAGGGTTAACTAAAGGTTGAATGTCGACTTGCAGCTCCACTGAAATGAGTGTATTGATGCCACCGCTGCCACAACCTTTAGAACTTGTTTTCACAGCTGGAACTGAGAATGATAAAAAAAACCATAGAGAGATAGTGGGCTAGCTTCATCAGCCCATGTCTCTTGCAGGCAAGTTATTCTGAATGTTTGCAAATACGCTCCAAAATCTGGATCATGGAATTTATTTGACCAGCCCATAATGTTCCATGATAGCAAATGTAGTTGTCAAGACAAACAAATCTGGATCACCACCAGTACCCAGGGGCACATTCTGCGTCAGCACTTTTAGGTTAGAGGGTGGTTCATGTGGGGAAGGTGTGTTGCTAGCCCTCCTAGGTTCCAAGAGTTGTATTGGAGATGTGGTTGTGATCTCTTCCTCATTCATTGCTAGTAGGTGAATAACAGGGCCTCCCTCCGGGATCCTCCTAACATGGGAGGGCTCATTAATGGATGCTAAGTTCATCAGCGGTTTGGCCAAGTCCTTGGTGGTAAACAACTTGTTCTTAAAAACTGTACTTAAAAACTGTACTGTTTTTAGCTAATTTGCTGTTGTTTTAACCATTGCCATTGTTTTATTGTGCCTTGTTTGGCTCCTGTGAGCCGCCCCGAGCCCTCCCGGGAGTGACGGCATAGAAGCACGCTTAATAAATAATAAATAAATAAATAAATAATCCAACTTAAAGATAATATCACGTTGGTCATTGCAGGTTGAACTGCTTAGGCCCTTAGGCTGTTCCTGTGTTGAAGAATTGGAGATTTTGGCTGGGCTGGATTGCAGTCTGTCCTGTCAGAAGTCTCCCTGGGAGTTGTCGAACCTCTGGCGTGCAAAGAAGTTATCAGGGGGGTGATGTCCAAGTCTTGGAAGACAGGTGTTGGAATGATTTGGAAGTTGATCAGGAAAATTCTCATCTTCATCAGCATAGCTGGTATTGTGGGTTGCTGGAATGCCAACAGGATTCTTTTGTCTGCAGCTGCTTGGGGGAGCCACTCCACTTTAAGTATATCAGTGTTGTGATGGTGTATGTGTAAAAGTTGGCTCAAAGATGTTCTAATGGCCCTTTGTGATCCCCACCTGCCCTTATTTATTCTGCTGTTAGCAATTTGTAACATTATTTGTCTTGCTTGCAGGATCCTGTTGCAATTTTCCTTTTGCAACTCCTTAGTAGGAGCTACTATGTGGCTCCTTTCCTGCTTTCTAGGCTCTGTGTTGTTACTTTGGGCTAGACCAGTGGTTCTCAACCTTTCTAATGCCGTGACCCCTAAATCCAGTTCCTTATGTTGTGGTGACCCCCAACCATAAAATTATTTTCGTTGCTACTTATTTAATTACTAATTCTTTAATTATTTAATATTAAATTCAATTATTTATCAAGTGCGCTGCTATGGCTGAGTTCTCTGGCTGAATCAGTCTGCAGTGCCTTTCATGTTCCTTGATTCAGAGAACTTGATGAACCAACTTGGACACAGAATATTATTTGAGAATACAGAAATGCTGGACCACTCTAACAACCACCATGTCAGACAACACAGAGAAGCCACATGAAGCACATGGAAATTTTCAACAGAAAGGAGGAAAACATTGAACATGAACAAAATCTGGCTACCAGTATTAAAAACTGTAAAATCAAGACAGTAAAAAAAGAAAGAAACACTCTGAAAACAGTGGAATTCCAGGCATGAAAAATCAAGGCCAGCTAACATATCCCCCAGGCAGGAATCTGCCGGGCCTTGAAGCTGCAAAGCTATGCAATGCTAATCAAGCTGATTAATTATAACGTTCACACTTGCTTCTGACAGACAAGAGTTTTTTTTCCCACCCTGGACACCATTCCACAGATATATAAATCTCCCTTGCCTAGTTTCCAATAGATCCCAACAACCTCTGGGGATAGCTGCCACAGGTGTGAGCAGATTGTCAGGAGAGAATGCTTCTGGAACATGGTCAGACAGCCTGGAAAACATACAGCAACCCAGTAATATAAATATCTGGTATATATTGTCAGTATTTTCATTGTTACAAATTGAATATAATTAAAGCATAGTGATAAATCACAAAAACTATTCTTAGGCCCTCCAGGGTGTCTGGTTTCAACTCCCACAATTCCTAACTGCCTACCGTAGGCAGTTAGGAATTGTGGGAGTTGAAGTCCAGACACCTGGAGGGCCCAAGTTTGCCCAGGCCTGGGCTAAGGCCACCTGGAGAGGCACCCCTTCCTCTTTCAACTCTGGGGGCACCAAGAAGACAGCAGCGCCAGGCGGAATCACTCACTTCCTCATTCCTTCCTCCCAAAAACAAAAGCACAACACGAAGGAGGAAGAGGAAGAAGAGGAGGGGGCAGCAAAAGCAGCTTGCGTCCCCTGCAGCCAGTGCAGGCTGGGTGCTGCTCTACTCCACGAATGCCACTACCAGCACACAGCCAACAGCAGCAGCCTCCTCCTTCCCTCCCTTTCTCTCCCTCCTCCCAATGCATGGGTGGATGGATGGCTGCAGAGTACACACAGGGGCTGCAACCTGGATTTAGGCAGCCTGGGGAGGGAAGGGGCGGAAAGATCGAAGCAAGGTAGGAAGGAAGCAATGAAAAGGGGGGGGGGGGGAAGAAAGGGAAGGAATTGAATGGGGGGAGGAAGGATATCCTGTGCCCTGGGAAAACAACAAGGGCACTTGTCATTGGGGGATATTGGTAAGGAAGGAGGGCAATGTTCCAAAGAAAACTTTGCCCAAACCCTGCAGCCCCCTCTCCTTAAACACAAAACAAACCCATCTGGGAAGCAGAAAGACTCAACTGAGGTGCCACTGACCGGCAACTCTTTCCTTCATACACAAAACCCGACAGACCATAATGATACTAAAACAGGGCTATACAGCCTGAAAAACTCACAGCATCCCAGCCAGGTCTCTGCCCCGAGGGTTTCAAGGAAAGAGGAGCAGGGAGGAAGTCAAAAGGACTCGAGAGAAAAGGGGCACAGTGCATCAGCACCTTCACCCTCTCCCTCCTCCTCCTCCTGGGGAGACCCTCCATTGTTGCATGCGGCCTGCGGGGAAGAAGGAGCAATGGGCCCTTCACTCCTCCCCCCCCCCACACACACACAGCCTTTTCGCGCCTTTTTTTTGTGCTCTGCCTGCCCTGCAGCCTGCAGGGAAGGCAGGGAGGAGGGCAGCGGGCGCTCCTGTGCTCCCTCCCTCCCTCTGCACCTAAAGGCCACCTAGCCTGACCTCCTCCTGCCCATGCAAGCTCCAACATCTCTCTGCCGGCCTGGCTTCTTCCTTTGTTGCCTTCACCTCCCACACCCTCTTGCCAGCCGGCGGGAGCACGAGAGAGGCGACGCACAACAAGGCCTTGTGTGAAGGAGCCCTGCTGAGCTCAGCAGGCGGCGAGGGCCTTTGCTTTCAAGCTCCTCCTCCTCCTGATTCCCTGCAGCCCTGTGGGAACAGAAGGTGGAGGAGCTGACCTGGACTGCCTGGCTGTTTCCCTGGCACAGGGGCCGGCAGCCATTTTGAGGAGGCAAAAGGGGCGGGGCAAACCCAGGCACCTTCGCGACCCCCCGAAAATGACCCTGCGACCCCCCTGGGGGTCGCGACCCCCAGGTTGAGAACCACTGCTCTACATCAACACAGCAGACAGAAAGACAAAAAACATTGTATATCCACAAGCTATGCAGAATGCCAGCAACACCACACACCAACAACTCCCCAGGACTTCAACATCCCACCCACCTAAACAACCCACAACAACACAGCCATGACCCCAACAATAGTATAACTAACAACAACTCCAACCCTTACATGCTCAGACTTCCTCGCATCTCCAAAATAGGGCACAGCAACCCGTGCCAGGTACAGCTAGTATATATATAATATAGACATTATAATATATTGAAATTATAATATAACATTATATTATTTATTATATTATTATATTATTATAAAATTATTTTAAAAATAATAATAAAAACCACTAAAATAAAATGAAATTTAAGAAGACAAGGTGCGAACCAAGATAGAGGCTGACATCCTCAAGAGAGGAAGGATCCCAAGATGGAATGGCCCAATTGACCCAGCCCAGAGGATGGCAAAGCGGACTCAGCCACCGCCGCAGCAGAGCAGAGCAGAGCAGCAGACGATCAGAGGCCCCAGCTGTTCCCCAGCTGATCACCCTGCTATGGAGTGCCTACCATCCCTGGAGGTGATCCGGGCCTGCAGGGGGAGCAGTTGGTGATCTGAGGTGGCTGGTCGCCAGGGCAATCAGTCCCCGCAGGTTGCCGAGTACTCCCGCTGCAGGCCTGGATCGCCTCCAGGGATGGTAGGCACTCCAAAGCCGCCGCTCCTCCGGCCTGTCTGCCGACACAAGCCCCACAGAACCCGCGATGGGATGGCGGCAGCAGCACCCCTTCCTCTTGGCCCCGACGCCCTTCTCCCTGGGCCGGACAGAATCAGCTACCGGGCCGCATCCGGCCTGCGGGCCATAGGTTGCCCGCCCTGTTCTACAGTGTAGAATTGATGCAGTTAGATCCCATTTTAACAGCCATGGCTCAAGGATATGCAGTCCTGAGGTCTGCAGCTTTGCAAGGTATTTAAGCCTTCTGTGCCAAAATCCACTAGCATTTCACCAAGCTACAACTCCCAGGATTCCACAACATTGGAAACTCAAAGCAGCATTCTTAGGATGCGTCGATACTGTAGGATTCATGTAGGTCAGTGGTTCTCAACCTTTCTAATGCCGTGACCCCTAAATCCAGTTCCTTATGTTGTGGTGACCCCCAACCATAAAATTATTTTCGTTGCTACTTATTTAATTACTAATTCTTTAATTATTTAATATTAAATTCAATTATTTATCAAGTGCGCTGCTATGGCTGAGTTCTCTGGCTGAATCAGTCTGCAGTGCCTTTCATGTTCCTTGATTCAGAGAACTTGATGAACCAACTTGGACACAGAATATTATTTGAGAATACAGAAATGCTGGACCACTCTAACAACCACCATGTCAGACAACACAGAGAAGCCACATGAAGCACATGGAAATTTTCAACAGAAAGGAGGAAAACATTGAACATGAACAAAATCTGGCTACCAGTATTAAAACTGTAAAATCAAGACAGTAAAAAAGAAAGAAACACTCTGAAAACAGTGGAATTCCAGGCATGAAAAATCAAGGCCAGCTAACATATCCCCCAGGCAGGAATCTGCCGGGCCTTGAAGCTGCAAAGCTATGCAATCCTAATCAAGCTGATTAATTATAACGTTCACACTTGCTTCTGACAGGCAAGAGTTTTTTCCCACCCTGGACACCATTCCACAGATATATAAATCTCCCTTGCCTAGTTTCCAATAGATCCCAACAACCTCTGGGGATAGCTGCCACAGGTGTGAGCAGATTGTCAGGAGAGAATGCTTCTGGAACATGGTCAGACAGCCTGGAAAACATACAGCAACCCAGTAATATAAATATCTGGTATATATGGTCAGTATTTTCATTGTTACAAATTGAATATAATTAAAGCATAGTGATAAATCACAAAAACTATTTTAGGCCCTCCAGGTGTCTGATTCTCCTCCAATTCCTAACTGCCTACCAGTAGGCAGTTAGGGGCAATTAGGAATGGGAGTTGAAGTCCAAAACACCTGGAGGGCTAAGCTTGCCCAGGCCTGGGCTAAGGCCACCTGGAGAGGCACCCCTTCCTCTTTCAACTCTGGGGCACCACAGAAGACAGCAGCGCCAGGCGGCTTCACTCCTTCCTCATTCCTTCCTCCCAAAAACAAAAGCACAACACGAAGGAGGAAGAGGAAGAAGAGGGGGGGCAGCAAAGCAGCTTATGTCCCCCTGCAGCCAGTGCAGGCTGGGTGCTGCTCTACTCCACGAATGCCACTACCAGCACACAGCCAACAGCAGCAGCCCCCTCCTTCCTCCCTTTCTCTCCCTCCTCCCAATGCATGGGTGGATGGATGGCTGCAGAGTACACACAGGGGCTGCAACCTGGATTTAGGCAGCCTGGGGAGGGAAGGGGCGGAAAGATCAAGCAAGGTAGGAAGGAAGCAATGAAAAGGGGGAGAAGAAAGGGAAGGAATTGAATGGGGGAGGAAGGATATCCTGTGCCCTGGGGGAAAACAACAGGGGCACTTGTCATTGGGGGATATTGGTAAGGAAGGAGGGCAATGTTCCAAAGAAAACTTTGCCCAAACCCTGCAGCCCCCTCGCCTTAAACACAACACAAACCCATCTGGGAAGCAGAAAGACTCAACTGAGGTGCCACTGACCGGCAACTCTTTCCTTCATACACAAAACCCGACAGACCATAATGATACTAAAACAGGGCTATACAGCCTGAAAAACTCACAGCATCCCAGCCAGGTCTCTGCCC
>JARBWK010000007.1:97843511-97881323 GCA_030556195.1 Anolis apletophallus | reverse complement strand
ATAATGTTCCATGATTAGCAATGTAGTTGTCAAGACAAACAAATCTGATCACCACCAGTACCTAGGCACATTCTGCCAGCACTTTTAGGTTAGAGGGTGGTTCAAGTTCAGGAAGGTGTGTTAGCCCTCCTAGGGTTCCAAGAGTTGTATTGAGATGTGGTTGTGATCTCTTCCTCATTCATTGCTAGTAGGTGAACAGGCCTCTCTCCGGGATCCTCCCAACATGGGAGGGCCTATTAATGGATGCTAAGTTCATCAGCGGTTTGGGCCAAGTCCTTGGTGGTAACAACTTGTTCTTAAAAACTGTACTTAAAAACTGTACTGTTTTTAGCTAATTTGCTGTTGTTTTAACCATTGCCATTGTTTTATTGTGCCTGTTTGGCTCCTGTGTGCCGCCTCGAGCCCTCTCGGGAGTGACGGCATAGAAGCACGCTTAATCAATAATAAATAATAAATAAATAATCCAACTTAAAGATATTATCACGTTGGTCATTGCAGGTTGAACTGCTTAGCCCTTAGGCTGTTCCTGTGTTGAAGAATTGGAGATTTTGGCTGGGCTGGATTGCAGTCTGTCCCCTGTCAGAAGCCTCCCTGAGCTGTCGAACTCTGGCGTGCAAAGAAGTTATCAGGGGGTGATGTCCAAGTCTTGGAAGACAGGTGTTGGAATGATTTACTGGGCTAGACCTACATTTAAAGCTGTATTTTTTGAATCAGAGAATCAAAAGAAAGCTTAAGAAGCTCAAGTTGTTTTTGTAATTTTCTCTTTGGTAATTTTGTTTCAAAGAAGATAGTCAATCTGTAGAGAGAACTGAGCTGGGCCTGGCCTCTTCTCTCGGCACAGCCTGGGTAGGAAGTCAGTAGCATTAGCCTTATGTTTCCTACAGCTCATCAAGATCTTCATTTCTGCTCATTTGGGTTTAAACAGTTTCATGTCCTTATTTAAATGTTAATTAATTCTGCATTTCTAAATTGATTGAGTTGTCACCTACCATGTCTATTGTGGTAGGTCACTGTGCACATTGTGGATACATTCAAGTTGCAAATGAATTATAACTATTAATCTTTTTGGTGACTTTACTTGCCATCTTACCATCTTTATTTAGCCATGTGTATACATACTTTAAAAAGAGGATAAAATTTTATTCATCTGATAAAGTAGACTTGTGCCTATATAAACATATACCACCATAAATATGTCAGTCATTCTTGTCAGACACTCTTATCAGATTCCTGTCCCCCCAAAAACAGACTGGCACATTTATTCCTCTCTAAATAAACTGCCTCTGTCTCCCCCTCCCTCTTCCATCAGCCCCAATTGGCTGGAGAGGCATGCTGTGAGGATTCTCTATATTTCACCTACAACTGTGGCAGGGTAGTTTTCTTATTCCACCCTGACCACCAATTTATATAAAGACTTCTTTTATTTCCACTTGCTGCCACCATATAATGTAATAAGTATTCACACAGGTCAGCTTTTCCACTGTCCTTTCGATTACTGTGTCAGGGCAGGGTATCCCTCTAACCCAAACTCCCACTGACACTCTCTGTTAACTTTCGATGCTACTATTCACTATACTTGGCTACCCACTAGGAAGAATTTGTTTTCGAGGCTTGAGTGTGAAGTAACTACGTGGGGAGATATCTTTGTTAAAGAACTGCAAAGTTTATTCAAACAATGTTCTAAGCGTGGAGGTTTCAGAGTTCAGAGTTCAGAGCTTAGGTGGTTACAGTATCTTCTTAGAGGTACATATCTTAAGGTTACAATACACTAACTATGGAGGTGCAACTTGATACTATATAACTGTACTCCCAGAACCAAGAGCTCAGCAGTCTTTACACTAACTGCTTGTCCTTTCAAACACAACTGTTCTCCTAGCAGTTCAAACACAGCTTTTCTTCTACTCTCTCACAGAGTAGAGTCAGAGTCCTCTTTAAAACCGGCCGATAGCTGGCAAAAATGGACTCTCTAAATCTCCACACACCCTCTCTCCTTCGACTTTCACTGCCAACTGCCAAAGTTTGAATTTGAAGATTCTAAAGCAAGTTGCAGGCTCCGCCTCCTGTTTTCACAGTAACAGAAACCCCTTGGAGGTTCTGCACGTTAATATCTCTGTTAACCCTTTAGGGTTTGCTAAGTTTTTACCCCTCCAACCTATTTACATACAGTATATATAAATATCAACCATATTTAAAACCTGTAGTAAAGAAATATGACTTCACCACACATGCCAACATGTTTGGCTTCACTTCTCAGCAGGGCTGAATTTTAGCTCTGTCACAGCTACATCTGATGTATCCGAGGCTTAAGAGTCAAAGGATCCTTTTTATTCAAATTCTTAATATGGGGAGAGGGGAGAGAGCAGCAAGCAGGTATGTCGAAACTCACTTCAAAAGTGCTAAACATCCAAAAGAGATCTGGAAATACCAATGGTATTTCCAGATCAAATCTCATTTGGTGTTCTACACCTTGGCAGCAAAACAGAATTTCTATAGTTTTTGCGTCTGTTTGATATATGGTCCGCAAGCCATATGGAAAGTAATGGGGAAGGGGAGTTTTCCTTAAGTCAAAATGTGAAGGAATTTAATTCCAATATGTTGCTATAAGACATTCATAAAAATGTTTTTAACAAAGAAGCCAAGAATTCCTGCACTCAGGTGATTCCATTAGGAAAGGAATTACAAAATCACACTGAAGCCTTGGCATGAAAATAGTCAGGTCCTATTATTCATGTGCTTTCTGAAAGACAATAGTGGCACTCTCAAAATGGTGAAGGTTAGAAGATTATGCTAATTTTTGGTAGAGGTTTATTTTATTCCTGCTTTGCTCTTTTGGAATCTTCATGAACAAATCAGAATTTCGAAAGGAGGGCTTTCAAAATGATGCGGCACTCTTTTATCATGCAAATAGAAATGCAAAAATTGAATAGGAATTAAACCACAGGTTACACAAAAAAGAAAGGAAAAACATATCAAAGTTGCTCTGAAAAGCCTACTTCTCTCCAGGGAAATTAAACTTGCAAATATATTCTCTTCTTGGTTTAAAAGGCTCTCTCTCTCTCTCTCTCTCTCTCTCTCTCTCTCTCTCTCTTTTATTTTGCGGGTGCTGGTAGGAAGCAAAAATGGCATTCAAATGCAGAGTCAGTTCAAAAATATTCATCTTATTGAAGCCTACAGCCTCGGTATGCTTTTAATGCATTTCAAAGGCTCAATTAAGACACTACAAGGAAACAATGGAACAGCTTTTTAAACAGAAGTTCATCCTGCTAAGAAGGCCAAGATGATGGTCCATTTTAAAGTAACACAGAGATCATTTGATTTTTTACATATAAGAACCATCAAACATCTTTATTCTGAAGCATTCCTGTGTGAATGATAAGGACACAGAAAGAAATTGCTACACAAGCTTGTGATGCTCAGCTGTCCGCAAATATTTTTTTAAAAATGTACCAAATGCCTTGCCTGTCTTCTTGCTGACATGTTCCTCCTCCTTAAATCAATACTGTAATGGACCACAACAATGACAAGTACCCAGGTTATTGATGATCAACACAGAAAAAAGATCAATCATTGAGATAGCTGCCTGTTACCATCCCCCTTGCTCCTCTCAATCAGAACCAGAAGCCCTTTGCTCACAATATACAGGAGCAAAAGATGTAGGAAAAGCAACAGATAGACAATCTCTTCTGTTGAGATCACTCTGAGTGAATGCATGTTTGATTGCTCAGTGATTGGCTTCCTTTGGGAACAGAGAGATTTCCAGCATTCGTTTTCCAGGGTTCAAAGTTCATTGATACAGATTATAAGCATATGTTCCACAAAAACTTGATTAGGAGTTGAATCTTCCAGAATCTGAATTGAAGGGTGCAAAACACACAGCTATATGTATGTTGTGTTGTTGTTTATTTGTCCAGTCACTTCAGACTCTTCGTGACCTCATGGACCAGCCCACATCAGAGCTCTCCATTGGCCATCACTACACCCAGCTCCTTTAAGGACAAGCTAGTCACTTCAAGGATACCATCCATCAATCCTGTCCTTAATCGGTACCTCTTCCTTTTCACTGACTGTACTTTAGAAACACTTCAGAAACTAAATGCAGCACCCTGTAATTTTGTAGTGACCTTTGAAACATTTTTTTTATTGATCACACATGCCTAGTATCCACAGTTATTAAAAGCCTCTCACTGCAAAAGTCCATTCATGTGTAATCTAGTTACATAGTAATTTCTCTTAAGCCTATGTATTTATGAGTGCAGAACTGGCAAAAGTTACTTTTTGACTCATTAGCCAAAATGGCTGGAAGATTCTGAAAACAGTAGAGAAAGTATATTTAATTGTCAAACCTTTGTATTTATGTTCAGGATATTCATTATCACTCTTCTAAAAAAATTGTTTGATGATTTTATCTGTTTTCTCCCCAAGAGCAAATAATTAATTCTTGTTATTTGTTTACACAGTCATAAGGTTTTTTTATTTGCTGCTTATTTAGTTACCAGTAGATGAACCAAAAACTCACAATTATGTGTTTCCATTTCCATCTCATTCTTTAATTTGTCTTCTGTTTTATTGCCTACTAAATACTTGCTGATTATGATGCTATTTGGATGATTTAAGTTTTCTGGTCTGGTGTCACTGCTGTGGAGGAAAAATTATTAAAGAGGACTGGGGAGGCCACAGCTGATCTGGAAAAAAAATATTCTGCCTGTTTTCTAAATGAGTTTCTAAGATTGACTGCAAATGCTGATAGTAAGTCATCTGCCTGTCATATACCTGGTAAAGAAGCTATTATTCCCTAGACAAGCAGACATTATTGGTGTAGGATCAGTGATATATATTTGCCAGAGTTAAATCAACAGAGGACTCTCCTATATAAATCAACCTATGGAAAACTGCCTTTGCTTCTCCACCTACTGAAAATTTTCTTTAGATTTAAAACTTTATTTTTGTTGGTAAATGTTAGTGTTTACTGAATGTTATATAGCAATTATGTTTATTTATAATGAAGTTATTGACAATGTAATACTGATAATGCTTTCCCATGTCATATACAGCCTCATCACACTAGAGCATGGATCCACTTTAATCCAGTTTCTGCCTCCTGATGAATTCTGGGATTTATAGTTTAGTGAAGCTCAGGTCCTCCCTGGCTGAGCAGTTTAAACTACAAGCCCTAGAATTCTACAGAGGCACAAACTGGATTTAAAGTGGATCCATGCTCTAGTGTGATGAGGTTCATAATGTGGGTGTGTTCAATGCTTACCACTTTTTTGTTGGATTTAATGCAACTTACTGAGTATGAATTTGGTATGTGTGTCTGTGTGTGTATACATTTAATAATAATATCATGTGGAATTTCACTACTGTCCAAATTGGCTAGTCTCTGCAATGTTTAAATAATGCCAAAAACTTGTATGTGGCTTTGTGACCAAGTTTTTAGAGGACTTGAGAAATAGATAGACTTGGAACAATGTGCAATGACCATTGGAACGGCCTGGATTACACTCATGGTTTACGTGTTTAACTCTGAACATATTGTTTTTAAATGTTTTAATGTATTTTTAATTTAATTTTATTTATTTAAGTGTACATTGTGTTTTAAGGCATCAAATTGTCAAATTGTGGTTGATCCCTGCTAGGCTTCTGATTAATGATTTAACATTTTCAGGGAGATATTTGGGATTCATTAGGGGGATCAGAGGCTGCCAAAATCCAAAGGAGAGCAAAAATGCTACCTGGACCCCCAGATGGCTCTCACCTGGACTTCGAGTATGTTTCTTAAAGTGACATGTACTATGTATTTTGAAAAAACACAAATTTCTCTTGCTGGCTACAGTGGAATAGGAGCAGTCAACATAAAGAGAGAGCAGTTCTGCGTGAAGGTCTTCTCAATTTGAATTCTCCCCAGCCCCTTTCTTCTGGGGAAAAAATATTTCTTTAACATGCAGATGTATATTTCATGTGTTCATGTTTTCTGGGAAAATGTGGTAACACTGCCATCAACAGAGTCTTCTAGATATGTTTCCAAAAATGTGAGACAGGCTCATCTCCCTTTTGAGCTCTCAGCAAGCTCCTGTGTTTGAGACTTAAATATAGGACATAAGAAGTAACAGGAAAAAAGGTAATTGTTCCTTTGATTATCTATTCAGAATATCTTAAACCTTTTTGTGGCTTGGGAGAACCTTTTTGAGGCTTTGTTATTTCCTTCCCTGTATCTCATAAGCAACGTTATCTGAAATAGCTAAAGTGCAAGAGTTCCTTACAAATCTTCCAGTTCAGATAAGCATTTCAGGATTCAGCTGTTCATCCACAAAGAACATTCAGGATAAATCAATACTATTCCAATTTTACCAAAGGGAAACCAAGTTTATCACAAAGCCACACTTTGGCTCAGCAGATGAACAGAAGGTGGACTTGAAAGATGGGCTTCCATCCACCACACTGGCACAGCATGACAATGCATCATACCAGTTCTGCCAGGATAATGACTTTGTTGTTTTTGAAGGGTTTGGGAGATTTTTGACCCCCTAAAAGTATATTTGCATAAAAACTGGAAACTAAAAAGAAACATGTTAGTAATATACTGCTCTAAAAGTATGAATAATGTACTCATACGTATTGTCAAAGGCTTTCATGGCCAGAATCACTGGTTTCTTGTGAGTTTTCTGAGCTGTATGGCCATGTTCCAGAAGCAGTCTCTCCTGATGAATGTACTCATATATTTTTCCAAATCAACAACTAATATAAATGCATTATTGTTGTGCAATAACTTTGTAATGCTACATAGCCAAACAGACATGAATCAGTATGGTGTGATGGTGGAATTAAAATCCTACTCAGAAACCGAACAGGTAACCTTAGTCCAGACATCTTTGCTCATGAATTTTTAGAGGGTCAATAAAATGAGGAACCATGTATATATTTATTTATTTATTTATTATTTGGTTTTGTATTCTGCTCCTCCCTGCAGGCTCGGGGCGGGTCACAACACATAAAACCGGCGGCATGTAGTGGCCATGCAGCCGTACAATAAAACAGTAAAATATTAAAACATTAAAACAACAATACGAATCACATCACGAGGTGTTGAGAAACGCATACAGTTCCAAAGGCCCGAGACACCAGTGTATTAGACAGCTGTAAGTCAGTCGCCCAATCCGGTTGTCAAGTCAAAGGCTAATTTGAACAGCGTGGTCTTAACCGCCCTCCAAAAGGGGATTAGGTCTTGTATGGTCCGGATGTCACTCAGCAGGAGTTCCACAGCACCGGGGCTGCTACGGAGAACGCCTCTGCCTAGTTGTGGACAGATGGCAGGAGCGGATTGTTGGCACCAACAACAGATTTCGTTCCTCTGAACGTAGTGATCTCGGGGGAATGTATGGGGCAAGGCGGTCCCTCAGGTACGCAGGCCCTAGGCCTTAAAGGTTAACACCAACACCTTGAAGACAATTCGGTGCTCCATGGGAAGCCAGTGCAGTTGCCTGAGAGTGGGCGTAATGTGCTCCCTTGCCGGCGTTCCCGCCAGCAAGTGAGCAGCGGCATTCTGCACTAGCTTGAGCTTCCGGGTTGTCGCCAAGGGAAGACCTACGTAGAGGGCGTTACAGTAGTCCAGCCTCGAGATGACCGTCGCTTGGATCACCGTGGCCAGATCATGCCTGGACAGGTAGGGTGCCAGTCGCCTAGCCTGTCGTAGGTGGAAGAACGCCGTCCTGCTGACCACGGAGACCTGAGTCTCCATGGTCAGCGAGGGGTCCAATTGAACACCTAAGCTCTTAACCAAGGATGACGGGCTAAGCCGCTCGCCATCAGGATAGGCAACCGGCACTCATCCAGCCCTGGGCGACCGGGCCACAAGATCTCCATCTTCGACGGGTTCACCTTCAGCCGGCTGGCACGCAGCCAACCAGTCACGGCTTCAAGGCAGCGATGGAAACAATCGGGTACGGAGTCCGGCCTGCCGTCCATTCTCAGCAGAAGCTGGGTGTCATCAGCGTACTGATAACACTCCAGACCAAAGTCGCGGGCCAGCTGGGCCAGGGGGCACATATAAATGTTGAATAATAAGGGGGAGAGGATGGCCCCCTGGGGGACCCCACAGTTAAGTGGGAGCCTCCCGGAGACCCCTCCGCCCCCTCCACACGCTGTCCCTGGTCCCGAAGGAAGGAGGCCACCCATTTAAGGGCAGTCCCCCCAATTCCGGACACGGGCACACGGTGGGTCAACAAGGCGTGATCTACGGTGTCAAACGCTGCTGTCAGGTCTAACAGGACAAGCAGGGGCGATCCACCCTGGTCAAGCTGGCGGCAAAGTTGGTCTGTAATGGCGACAAGCACGGTCTCCGTCCCATGCCCAATACGGAAGCCGGACTGGAAGGGATCGAGTCCAGCTGTGTCTTCTAAGAACCGCTGCAGCTGATGCGCTACTGCCCTCTCAATTACTTTGCCTAAAAAAGGCAAGTTGGAAACAGGCCTGTAATTGGAGGGAGTCGAAGGATCTAAATTCGGCTTCTTCAGCAGCGGTCTTACCAAAGCTTCTTTCAATCCCCCTGGGAAGACTCCTTGCTCAAGGGAGCTATTTATGATCGTGCCCAGGGGGCCTCGTAGCCCCTCCCGGCAAGATCTAATTAGCCAGGAGGGGCACGGGTCGAGGGAGCAAGTAGTTGGTCTAGCTGCAACGAGTAACTTATCGACAGCTGATGCGTCCAGCAGTTGGAAACGGGTGAAGGAGGGCCCGCCGAGAGAGCGGGCCAGCTGGGCCAGGGGAGAGCGCCTGGGGGCGATCTCGTCCAGGGCCGCGGAGAGACTGGTGTTCCAGACTGGTGTTCTAGTACTCCACCTGCCCATCGACAGAGTCACTGGGGATTTCCCAATCCCTTAGAGCATTCAGGAACCTGGTGGGTTCCATAAGTCTCTTCGGGCGAACCAGAATAGGTTCGGCACCCTTACTGGGAGGGGGGGCCATTTCCAGACGGACTTCTAGGACACTGTGATCCGACCATGGAACCTCCATAGTAGAGGTTGGGATCACGCAAATTCCAGCAGCGAAGATCAAATCCAAGGTGTGTCCGGCCTGGTGCGTGGGACCAGTCTTACAGAGTGAGAGTCCCAGTGCCTCCATGGTGGACACTAGGTCCATGGCCGCTGTCAAGGTGGTGTCAGCATGGACATTGAAGTCCCCCAAGACAATAAGCTTAGGGAACCTCAATGCCCACTCCGCAACCACCTCCAGCAGCTTAGGCAGACTTCCCGCTGGTGTGTTGGGTGCACGGTACACCAGCAGGAAGGCTACACTCTCACTAAGGTCCCACACCAAGCCCGCACACTCTATTCCAGGGATGTTCACTGTCAGAATCGTCCTAGAATTAAAACTGTCTCGGCTGAGGATGGCGACCCCTCCCCCCCTCGCCTCTCTGTCCTCATCTGATGGCTAACAATAAACCCAGAAGATGCCAACTCGTGCATATCTATTTGAGAAGACAGGCAGAGCAGAACTGTAATGAACCAAATAATATTATCAGCAGCATTGTTGACTTATGGGAATGACAGACACTTGCACAGGAGTTAAAAACCACAAAAAATCATACATATGCATTCCAATGACTGTTAGCTGCAGGACACAGTAACAGAACTATATATCCTAGGACTTTTGCACTCTTGAGATTTTTCCAGCTCACTGAAGTGGTGAAAAGAATCATAGAAGTGACTTTTCATAGAATCATAGAGTTGGAAGAGACCTTGTAGCCCAGTGGTTCTCAACCTGTGAGTCCCCAGATGTTTTGGCCTTCAACTCCCAGAAATCCTAACAGCTGGTAAACTGGCTGGGATTTCTGGGAGTTGTAGGCCAAAACACCTGGAGACCCACAGGTTGAGAACCACTGTTGTAGGCCATCCAATCCAACTCCCTGCCAAGAAGCAGGAAAATCGCATTCAAAGCACCCCTGACAGATGCCCATCCAGCCTCTGCTTAAAAGCCTCCAAAGAAGGAGCCTCCCTCCAAGGGCTTGTTGATACTACAGAAATGCCTGTGGACTTGCAGTTCTATCTATCTATCAATTCATTTTATTTATGCCTTGCCTTTCGCCCCATGGGGACTCAAACAAACAATACTTTCATCACAATGTAAAACCGAGCAAATACAAGCCCCCCCCCCTCCAAAAAACCCATTAAATAGTACTGTGTGGGTTTAAGATAAATGCAGTTAAAATATAATAAATACACCTAAAGTAGCATTTAAAACTGACAGTATCCATCTGCTAGAGCATGTGGTGGGATAGCCCACCCCAGTTTATGGTAGATTTCTGATAGGTTCATAGAAAAAGATACAGTCCTTCAGATAACCAGTTTAAGGAGGGACACTTAGAATTCAGAGCTAGAGAGCTCTAGTTCCTCATCAAACAACAAGCCCCTGGGTTCCATAGGAAACTGCCGTGGTAGATAAAGTGGAATTATTCTGCTAAAATTATATAGCAATAAAGTCAACCAACCAGAACAAGATGCACTGCTGTGTCTCATATAGCTGCTAGAGAACTGCACTCAGCAGAGGATTTGCTGTTCTATAGCTAAATCTGGTACTTACAGACAAATCTTTTTACAAATAGAAGTCTTATTTTCCATACGGATTTTTAAATTTTCAACAGTTCAAGTCAAGAACAGGAAAAGTATATTAAACAACTGGAACTCTTGCTGATCTCTTCTAAATCTACCAGTAGATCATTTATCTCTTATCTACATATGTTCAAACACACACAAAGTGTTAGGAAGAAATGTGGATTTGAATGAGCTATTGTAAGTGCAAAAACTGTGAAGTGTCTGGGTTGTTGTAGGTTTTTTGGGCTGTATGGCCATCTGCTAGCTAGAACATGGCCATACTGCCCGAAAAACCTACAACAACCCAGTGATTCCAGCCATGAAAGCCTTTGACAATATATATGAAGTGTCTGCATTTTATACCAATCTTCCCAGATGAACTGAATATTTTCCTTCAAAAATCTGAATTCTAAAACAAGGTGAGAGGGCACATCTTTTAGAGGTTTTTTTCATGTCAGGAGCAACTTGAGAAACTGCAAGCCACTTCTGGTGTGAGAGAATTGGCCGTCTGCAAGAACGTTGCCCAGGGGATACCCAAATGTTTGATATTTTACCATCCTGCAGAAGGTTTCTCCCATGTCCTTGCATGGGAAGCTAGAGCTGAAATAGGAGTTCACAAGTGAGAATTAATTTTGGGTAAAAGAAAAATAGGAGGGGAATGCTCCGAGCACTGCAAAAAGAGTCCACTGGGATGTATGGTGTTCACAGACTAAATGTTACCTAGCACCTAAATAAGCAGAAACCACATACACCTTTTTGTTACACTCGACAAACTATAACACAAATGAGAGGTTTCAATTCCTTCATATGCATGTATGTTTACATGGCATCAAACGTTGCCTAGATATGTACATCGCCTTGAGTCCCCTACGGGATTGAAAAAGGCGGAATATAAATACGGTAAATAATAATGTCATTTTTGGTCAGCAAATGTTAAATGATATCAGTGTTTAACACATCCATTAATGCTCCTCTGCATTATCAAGAAGCATCGATAAGAAGAACCATAGGCAGATTAAAATCTCTGCAATTCTACATATATTGTGTGCAAAATTTGCTCATGGTTATTATGCATTTTCTGCAAATGAAACAACTTTTTTTGGGCAGAAAATATTTCTATGTAGAAATAGTTTGTATGCAAAAACACTACTCTATGCCTATCCACCTCTAGTTTGGTCTCTATTATAATAAGCATTATCATCTTTTCCAACAAATCCCATTGTCTCATGGTATGTCCAAAATATGACACCATCAATTTACACACCTTAACTTCTAGCAAGAATTCAGGCTTGACTTGCTCTATGACACATTCATTTGTCTTTTTATCAGTTCACAACAGAACACAAGAGCAATATTTCCCTTCAATGTGCCAGGACTTGGTGCCATATTTATGGCATATTATGGGTTTGTTTGTTTGTTTTCATTGTCGGAAGCTCATTAGGGCCCAGCAGCTGATGCCTCATGGACTGTTAGCCGTTTGCAGATCACCATTGTGAGTAGTACTGATCTAAAATATAAAATCCTTTATCCTATAAAACATAGAATAAAGCACTCTAGAATTAATATGGACACTGCAGAGAGGAGTAATTAAAAAGTCATTGTTATAGCTTAAGCATGGAGCCTGGGATAGAAGATGATTTCCTGTTCATGGTATGGAAGCAACAAGAAAGAATTCCTGGGTTTAGAATCAGGGAGTCAGGTTTTGGCTCCATGTCCATTTCGTACATTGTAAACCAGACACAACTTTAGCTAAGCACAGATATTTCAATTAGCATGTAGAAGAATAATGCTTAACTAAATTGCTTGAGACACAAAACGTTTGGGTTTTTGGGGGAGGGGAGCATTTGCATATATTTACATAATGTACATATCTTCAAAATGGGACCCAATTCTAGACATGAAATTCACTATATTTCATAAGATAAAGGTAAAGCTTTACCCTTGAAAGTCTAGCCAAACACATAATTTGCATGATAAATCTCATTCATTGCAAATTACATCATTGTACATAGACACCATATATTTACACAAGGCCAGTTTGACTACATGGCACACGGTTATTAGTCAATCCACTGGTGTACCTATTGATCTACTGTTGGTTTGTGTGTTTTCAAACTGCTAGGTGCTGGGACATTTGTAATCCACAGGGAATCACCCCAATGAGTCAGACCGGGGTACCGGTTGGTGACAGGGAATCCACTGGGAAGGCTCCTGGGACTATTTCATATATACCTTATACATTGCCAGAAAGTTGTTTTATACAAAATATTTTGAAAATAATGTTTACATGAAACAATATCAGTATGAAACAAAGTTTGGAATCTCAAAGCAAACATATCTCAGCCACCTATGTGAACAATTATGGATTGTGAAGCATTTTGGAATTCCAGATAAGGGATGCTGAACTTGTACTAGATAATGTTCAAAGTAGGGAAGGGCTTCCATACATAATGGCATTTCACAGAATAAGGACTGCACCTTCCAGAATCCCCCAATTAATATGGCTACTATCTAGGATGGCTGAGGAATATTGGGAGTTGTATTTCAAAAACACAAATGCTGTGTTTGGAGCAAATCACTTTGGATGACTGGTGACACTAGAAACAGGGTTATTTTTGATATTAGTTTCGAACTGAGTTTGAAGAAAAGGATGTTATTTTGAGTCTTCATTATAAAATAGCATCATTTGCTGAACTAATTTCCAAACCACTCTGAGTTTGAGGATTTGTACAAGGTTTAGTTTCACCTGTTAAATATTGGATAGTATGAGACAGCTTATTTAGACACCACAAAGGTGTATAAATAAATGCTCCTAAATTCTAATCCTAGCTCAGTTCCTCTAATTATTTTTCTTGTTTCCATTTTGACTTTGAGATGAAATGGAATAAAAATTGTCCTCTGACTTCTGCCAGAAAAAACTTAATAGGTTTCTGGAATCTTTACCAGGAGAATGAAGAGTGTAAGAAGTATGCCTGGCAGTTATTCTTCTAAAGTCCAGGTTTTCACCTTTAAACTGTCCATACATCTCAGGCTAATGATTCCTTCTCTATCTCATTACTACACCTCACAAACTCACTTATTATAGCTTTGACACATCCAATGGCATTTCTCATCTGTTAACATGGGAACAACTTTTCCAATATGTTAACATCGAAGGATAGAGCAGACTGTTCCAGTAATCAGTTTTGGCACTTATAAAAGAGCTCCTTTCAGACAGTTTCACGCAGCCTTCTCAGTTGACATGAATGTTCATATAACCTTAAATGTAATGTTGAGCAACAGATCACTGGAGCTTTTAAAATTTACTTTCACCTCTCCATGGGGATCAGTTTCTTGGATATTTTCCCAACAATCTGTCTCTGACATAAGGGTAACGTCAGCTGAATTCCCCTGACAAACTGAAAATGAAAGGTTGGCTGGATCATTTCACAACGGACTGGGCCATGATATAGTTTTAATTTCAGTGAACATTTAAGTTAGATCTTATTCTGGATTAAAATTTATTTTACAATTAAAATTATTAGGTTATCTTAATACTTGGGTGGGCTTATAGAAGGAGATATGGTGTTTTAAATAGTGTGTTGACCCAAGCTGTATTGTGCTTTAAAGGTCATAACCAGAACTTTGAATTCTGCCCAGAAACCAATAGTCAGTAAAGCTGTCTCAACAGAGGGGTTGTATATTCCTCAACATAGCATTTTGGACCTGCGGACGTTTCAAAACAGTTTGGAAGCAACCTCGTGCATAGCACACATTGCAATAATCCAATCACGATGTAATAAAGGCATGTGTTGCCATGGCCAGATCTGATGTCTCAGTGGACAGAGTAGCTGGCACACTAGTTGTAACTACTTTCTTCTACAGTAAACTCTCTGAGCTAGATCAGGATCTCAAACTGTAACCACATCTAGGTTTCCAACCCAGGCTATGTAATTTGGATGCAATTTTGTGAGGCAGCAGTGAGACTGATTATGTCTTTACTCCTTACAATGCCAAAAGCAGATTGAAGATGGTGCCTGTGGCTGGGAAAGCCTAGTTTCCAATTCCATTAATAATTAACTTTATCACCAGCAGCCACTTCCCATTTTCTGACAGGAAGTCTGTGAAATGTCATTCTTTATCAGCTCCAGATGATAAATGCTCCCTACAGCCAAAGAAGAATGATGCAAGCTTCCCATTTTTCAAAAATGCAATGGCATTTTAAAAGAGGAGGAGGGAAGCAGAAAGCATGAAGACATGGAAACGAGTTGCTTGTTAGCAAAGTAGCAAATAGTCATTTCCCCCCTATCCATTGGAACTGTCCTACTGTTATTAATTCAAAGTGCCACAGAGAAAGAAGAACAACGAGGTTATACGCACACACACTCACACTTTGAAATAAAAAATGCACATTAACAGGTTACTGTGTCTCTTATTGGATGGTGATTATTATCCTTCCCAATATAAACATTATGTAGAGACAGCATAATGGCAATGAAAATCAGCATAGTTAAAGCAATGGTATTCTCTGTAGTAATCTATGGATGCAAGAGCTGGACCATAAGGAAGGTTGAGTGAAGGAAGAGAGACACTTTTGAACTGTGGAGTTGGAGGAAAGTTCTGAGAGTGCCTTGGACCACGAGAAGATCCAACCAGTCCATACTTCAGGAAATAAAGCCCGACTGCTCATTGGAGGGAAGGATAGTAGAGGCAAAGATGAAGTACTTTGGCCATATCATGAGAAGACAGGAAAGATTAGAGAAGACAATGATGCTAGGGAAAATGGAAGGAAAAAGGAAGAGGGGCCAACTAAGGGTAAGATGGATGGATGTTATCCATAAAATGACTGGCTTGACCTTGAAAGAGCTGGTTCATGAGGTCACGAAGAGTCGGAAGCAACTGAACGAATAAACAACAACCTTCAACCATAAAGTTGCACGATGTTGTGAATATACTGATTGAGAATCTGTATATTTGGTACTTCCAAAACCTCTCAGAAAAGAAGTTGGAAAGAATCCCAGTACTGTTTCTGTATCTGCCAGAAATATAATGGTTGGATCTAGTTACTCTCCAAGGAAGGAAATTGATGGAAGCTACCTCTCCCATCTGGGTCAGTTCCCTGTCCCCCAAGAATGCTTTCATGAGATTTGAAATACTCTTTTGAATGGCTATGCTCTGGGCAGCTGAGAAGGAAGTGTTGTGAAAAATTGAATGGAGATGCCTGTCTTAGTCTGTGTTGTCAATGAATTCTTTCTGCCCCTTCACCATATCTGTGCCAGTGACCACAACACCCCAACCACCAGCGATCTCAACAAATTGCAAATTGTTTTTATAGGGAAGGGACCAACAAGAGGCTAGAAGGGAAGAGATGGGAAGACGTGGGGTTAAAAATCCACCCACCTTCTTTCCTGGGCAGATACATGGATGCAATCTATTGCATTAGGTATGAATTAAATAGGTTCGGTTGGCAGTCCTGAAAACACATTATAGATTGAATTCAGAAGACTTGCTTTGGGTAAAAATGCCTCCCCAGTGTGCTGTAAGTTACCTGGAGACCCCTTATGAAACCAATGGTGCAAAGAGAATACAGGTCTGCCTATTTATAACATTGAAGCATAATCCATTAAAAATGCAGCATATAGATTGGATATGCTGGTGTCAAGAACAACTGTTGAGTTTTTTTTAATAATACGATGGCCCCATCAATAATTCAGTAAGAGTCAGCTCCCAAGAAAGTAGGATGCAATACAGAATACTATGAGTGAAGGTGTGAACATTTGCTGAATGTTTATTTAAAGTTGCCCATACCGTCTTCAAGAGAAGACACAATCACTTCCTACAGCAATATATGTGCATCACATGTTTTCTGCTTTCCAGGAGAAACTTCTCAACATAGTCTTACAAGCTTAAAATGTTTGCCAAAATGGTCCATCAGCTACCAGTAAGAATGTGGAGTCAGACAACATTATGGCTGTAATCCTAAACATATTTAGACTGTCGTCATCAACTGAACTTGTTCATATCAGGCACATTTATGATATTCTTTCATTCTTTCTTTTTCTCTCAACTTCTGCAATATTTGCCCATTCCTTTAACTCAATTCTTTTTGTAATTCTTTTAAATGAAACTTTGCATAGTCTGTGTTTCCAAGTGATATATGTTATACTTATATATAATTACGCATGAAAGGAAAAGCGCATTTCCAGAAAAATAAATTCCTTAAGGAAGAGGAGGGGTAAGGAAAAAAAATTCCATCTACCATTTTTCCAGGGCCAATCCATTGCATTAGATATGACTTTTGAGTCTGGCTGTGCAAATACTGTTTACATTTTTTGTGGCACCACTTGCCAGACTATAAATTAACATTTTCAATTATGCTGATGAAGCCATATTGCTATCAGAAAACAAGAGACTTAAGAGTGGATACTGGTGAAATTAAAAAAGAAAGTTCAAAAACAGGATTTAGGCAGTGCAAAAAGAGAGATGCAGTATTTACTGTGTCTTTACTTCCCCTCATATTAGTGACCATTTGACAAGTCTTTTGCAGCAGTACTGGTTCCCTTCCTGGATCTTAGCCTGGCCATATTCCAGGTAATACCTGAAGTATTATATAAACCTGCAAAACTTCTTTCTATTTTGAATAGCTTTCCAACTTATTGAATTTAGCCTCAATTTCCTTTTAGCCGATGACTGTTCAGGTAGCTGTTGAATGTGTTCAGTGCCATGAACCTGACCACTTGATGCCAGCCAGATATAGCTAAACATGGCATCTAGAATTGAAATTAAACATATGGTTAACAGGAAGAGTACACATATTGCTGTTAGGCAATATGATAAGGGATGGGTGTTGACATCTCATAAAATAAAGAAGTAACTAATAAGCCAATGAAATGAATGCTTCACTGTTCAGAATGATTGCTGCTTAAACATACCCCCTTTAAGGCCCACAATAAGCATTTAGGAGCATATCAGCACAGATGTGAATAGTAGCAATTTCTCTGCTGTTGCTTATATATGACTGTCTTCCTTGCTTCTGACAGAATGGAAAGTGCTATTACATTGCCATATGTCAAATTATTATCATTTCTGGGAACAGATATACATTCTTATAAGTAACATTTATTTCACTGTTATTTCCTGCCATCTGCTCCATCTCCCCATGGTTCTATTTGAAAGACAAAACATTGAATAAATATATTATAGTATATGTTACAAGGAACAATGCTGAGAAAATAAATCACGGTTAATACCAGGCCACATGAACATATGCACCTTAGCCTCTTCCTTAGGCTTGGGGAGACCTCAAGAGGAAAGGAACTTTGAGGGAAGCACATCCTCGAACAACACAACCCCTTCTGTCATAACAAGCAAACTGTGTTCTCCCTATAATCAACCCAAGGCTGATAAATGGGGAATAAGGTGGGTGCTCTAACAAGGCAGACAGCAACGGTCTTCTCCACTTCCTTCAGCACATAATCCTCTGCTCCATGTGTTTTTCAGAACCTCCTTCCAATTTGTGGGAAGGTTAAAATACGAAGAATCCCACTCTCATTCCAGATCCCATGATTCTCTTTTAAAGCATGGCTCACGATCCCCACATACCTTGTTTTACTAAAACAAAAGTGAAAAAGAACAGGATTTCAGTAGGAAGGATGGTGTGCAATACATTGCAGATTGCATTGGGCAAAGCATGAGGAAAAGGTACACAGACCATTGAAAGTTGCCTACCCGTTCCTGAAAGTAGGAACACATACTTTGGATCAAGAAATAATGAATTTATACTGTTTCAGATCTTAATGTTAGGAATCTTGAGCCTTATTTCAATCTATTGGTGCAGAATTGATTGGGTGCAAAGTCTAGCACTCTCAAGACTGAATGAAATCGAATGCTGCTTGCACATTACACAAATAAGAAAAATTGGATTTCCAGACAAAAGAAAAAAACATTTAAAAAACCTCTGCCAACACTAGCAACAATACAAAAACAGTACTTATCCAGTGAAGAACCTGAGCAGACTTTATATACTTAATGAATAGGAGTGTAAGTGGCACTATTGTACTTTTAATTTTCTTGGAATTTACAGAGAACTGAGGAAATACAATGCAGACAATAAATTACTGGCAGTTCCCCTAAAATCTGATGAAGGAGCTACCTTGTCAGTCTGTGACCTCCAACTATAGATCAACCTAAATATTTACAAGCCAATGCAAACACTGCATGCTTTTTGTAGCTGTTCAGAACGATAGCTGCTAAAATATACCAGACCCACAATTCGTATTTATGAACATATCTGTACAGATGTGTCCTGCAACCTCACTCAAATTAAATTGATTTATAGTGACATGAAAACACTGGAAACCTCACTGCTCAAATAAATAGTATTTGCAAAACCCTAATTCAATAGTACCCAAAGTTTCACCCAATAAGGATTATACATCTCTAAAATATACATGTATTTATGCGTACATCTCTGAGCACAACCTCCCCTTCCCCCAGCCAAGTCCTCCTTTGGTTCAACAGATCAGGTTTGGAGAAGGAAGAAAAGCTGGAAGAGAAAGTCCCTGAGAAAGATGCAGGCTTTGGCATCTGCTGTGCCTCCTCCAAAGACTTCATCTTCACTGGAAGGCAAACTCTAAAGGAGTGGGCACAACACTTTGATGATACGTTTAGTTGTCCATACCTCTTATCATCCTTCTTGCCTTCCTCTGAATCTGCTCTATTCTTTCCACTTTCTTCTTAAATGAGGTGCTCAAAAGTGAACATAATACTCCATGTTACCTTACCAGTCACAAATATAATAAGACTATTACTTTCCCCAATTCAGCAGCTATGCTCGTTTTAATTCAGGCTTAAAGGAAATTCACATTTTTTGCTACAGTATCGCACTGCTGGCTCATGTTCAATTTATAATCAGCAATAATTCCAGCAATAGGCCTTTTTCACACACTGCACTGCTGAGCTATTTGGTTTTTGTGCCGCAAATGTGGCATTTTGCATTTGTCTCTATTGAATTCCACTTTATTAATTTTGCCCAATTTTCTAATTTATTTAGGGTTTTTAAATTCTGTTCCAATCTTCCAATATATTAGCCATTCCTCCCAGCTTTGTGTCATCTATAGCTTGAAAAGGATTTCCTCCACTCCGTCATCTAAGTCATTTATAATAATGTTGAAGAGCAATGGCCCAGGAGAGAACCTGAGGGACTCCAGTTGAAACCTCCTTCCAGTTTGAAGTGCAGCTATGGATGATGACACTTTGAGCATGGGCTTTCATCAAGTTACAGATCCATCTGACGGTGTTCCAATTTAATCCACAATCAATTTGTTAGTCAAAACATTAAGATGACCGTATAAAATGCTACTAAATTAGTGACCTGAGACATATGATTATCTTGACAAGCCCATGCTGGCTCCTACTTATCACTGCACACTGCATTATCATCAAGATACTTGCAGACAGACTCTGGTATCCATTCTAATAGGGTTTTTCCCCCTGGTATTGAGGTTAGGCTGATGCATCTGTAGTTTCCTTGATCTTCTTTTTTTGCCTTTTTAAAGAAGGACAATGTTTGCTCTTTCCTAATTCTTTGGAATTTCCCGTTATCCAAGATTTCTCAAAAATGTGGCAAGGGGTTCACAGAGTACATCCTTCAATATTTTGAGATGGAGTTAGTCTGTTCCCCAATAATCAAATTCATTTATATTCACTAGATGATTCTCAACCAACTACCTATCAATCTCAATTGATAATCCAGTTCTTTTGCCATAGTCTCTGCTGCTGCATGGACGTATATACTTCTCTTTATTAGCACGGAAATAGAAGCAAAATAGCTATGGATTAAGTAGTTCTGTCTTTTCATTGTGGCCATTTTGCCATTCTTTTTGAACATTAGAAACAATGTCTCTGGAGTCATTTTCTTACCTTGGATATATCTGAAGTTTAAAAAAATCCTTTGTTTGGCTAGGCAATCCCAGCTCTTTTTAAAATTTAGCTTTTTTAATAATGTTTCTGCAAGTCTGGGCTACACATCTTTCTTGGTGATTTGTCCTTCTTTCTATTCTATATACACAGTCTTTTTTCTTTTCTTTTCCTCCTTGAGTTTAACAGGCAGCCATGATCTCAATGAAGTTGTAGTTGGACTTTGAACAATTTTGTAAAAGAATTCCAAGAAAAATAGAGCTGAACATTTGGCAGCTTGTTGTAAACCGTTTATCATTTTTTCCCTAAAAATGGACAGTCAAAAACATTTTGTTGCATTGCTTTGTTAGCTAGAGAGAACCATACAAGTTTATCAATAAAGCATGGGCAATGTTCTGTGTCTAGCTGGAAATGCAATTACTATTTCTAATCCAATTTAGAATTTGCTTTGATGTAGGAAAAATCAAACAGAGGACTGTATGGAAAGCCTCCATGGGGCTCATTTCTGTATTGTTGAACTTTCCAACCCACAAACCACATTGTATCAAACTAATGAATAATAAACATTTTTATTCACTGGCTATATATTTTAACCAGAGGAAAGGGTGTTCAAACATTCAAAAATGAAATCATTACAGAATTATCATATTTCCTTTTTCTGTTCCTTAAGAAAATAACTAAAAGGCCAATGTAAAGAAAGGTGGAACATAGCCGTGCTTGCTATTTGCAAGCACATTAACAAAAGTTAATTTTTACATTTAGGCAGAAAATGGCATTTAGATATCCACGTTGGCAAGAAAACTGTGATTATTCACAAACATATGAATTGCATACAAACAGGACGACTCAACTTGCTTATATATGAATGATGAGACAAAACTGCACAAATTCTTACACATTTTGAACAGAACAATTAGAACACAGAATTGCAATAGCAATAAGTTATTGCAGTTTTATCTGCTGGAAAATAATAAATATCTTCACAAATATCTACACTTAAAATGTGTCTGAGATCAATATAAGGTATATCACATAAACAAAAGTGGAAAGAATCAAAAACATCCATGAAATCGAACTTGAAAGAGACACACAGTCTAATTGTGTGGAAGTATTTTTATTTCTCAAATATGCCGACCATGTTTTAGAATGGAAATATTTATAAGACCTTCTTCAAGTGCTTAGGAAAGATGTAGGGTAATAAGTATGTAATTATTCTAGACGAGGCATAGACTGAAGAATGACAGAATCATGTGTGACGAAAGTTTTATAACAAATTTTATGCAAAGAATATGAAACAAAGCCATTATAATAGGTATCATATAAACCTTTATTCATCCAATGTCACTTTGAATTTAGCATTCATAATAATAATAACAACATACTTCATTTGTTTTCCACCTTATACTCAGGTCAGATTCCAAAGGCAATCATTCAATGCTTAGAAACAACCAAACACAGATAGAGATAAAGGTTTCCCCTTCTGGTACTGAGAGGTGGTGCTCATCTCCGGCTCTGGGTGGTGGTGCTCATCTCTATTTCTAAGCAGAAGAAAGACCCTGTGTTTTCCATAGAGACCTCCTAGGTAATGTGCCTAGCACGACTGAATTGAGCATCCTTACCTTCCCACCGAGGCGGTACCTATTGATCTACTCACATTTGCAGGTTTTTGAAATGCTAAGTTGGCAGAAGATGGGGCTTACAGCAGGAGCTCACCCTGTCCCATGGATTCAAACCACCAACCTTCTGGTCAGCAAGTTCAGCAGCTCAGTGGTTTAACCCATTGCACCACCATGGCCCTGCGGTGTGAATGCTAGTATGAAAGATAGGGTATCTAGACCACTGTGTGGCAAATGGTCATGGGTATTTTCATCATTCTTCAATATACCATAAGTAGCCAGACACCTGTTGTTCTGTTATTCTGGTGTTGCCTCTTCTGTTCTCCTTCTCAAGCATCCCACTCTATATACACAATATTCTTAGAATCCTTTTACAAAATTGTTCAAAGTCCAGCTATATCTTCATTGAGATTATGGCTGCCCATTAAACTTAAGAAAGAGAAGCTGTCTGAGATCACATTGGGAGACTGAAGCCCCTCAAGCTCTTAGCATTATCTATCCTTCCCATAATGCAACTACATATGTGGTGTATCAGTTTAAAAGGAGCTCATTTCTTTATATCCAACACTGTCCCTAAACATTTGCTCTAGAAAGATATAGTGATATAAAAAAGCACTATACTGTATTTGCACCAGCTGTCTGAAACATTTAAAATCAAACTTCTGACATATCTTCAGAACAGTGGTGATATTTAAGAAATATATTACTGTGCTTATGAGATGTAAAATGTCAATGCTGTAGCATACGCCACCACATCACATGAATGCCAAAGGAGATCACAGATAATTTCCCTTGAAAATGCAAATCTGTATGCACATATACTTCAATTTCTGCATTGAGTTTTTAACAAGCAAAACATACACTTGAAGCTCAGCATTTTTTTAAAAAAAAGTCTTTCTGTAAAGTTTCAGCACTCACTCCAACTCCAGATTTCAGTTAACAGCCTTTCAGAATGACAGTTTAAATCACTAAAATGTCACACATTGTATAGAAACAGCCCTAATCTTTCCTGTAAATTGCTGCCTGTGGTTTTAAAAAACATAGGAAATTGCTGGCAATTGACAATGTGTCGCACTGCAAAGAAAACTTGACTTTTGCACATTTAAACAAAATAGTCTTAAATTATTCATGCCTATCATTCAATAGTTAAGCAGTTTTCAGAACCACTGATTTCAGAAAACTGGAGTACTCTTTTCATACTAGATTCAACCTCTATTCTTCTCCTATCTTCTTCTTCTTCTTCTCCCCACAAGGATAATGTTAATATAGTGGCTGATAAATAAAAGAATCTCAAAGCTTTCCATGGCTCACTTGTCACATTTAAGTGGATAATTTTACAACAACCTGCACAATTATAGAAAGCAGCATAGGCTGGGTATTGTTTAAATTGCTGCCATGAATGACAGAAGAATTTCAAGGGGGAACATCTAATGCAGTACACCTGATTTTCAAGAATATGAAGAAAAAAGACCTAAACTGCAGAAATAATTAAGGAAGAACACTTATATTGGTAGGAGGATTTGGATAGGAACATTAGCTGCTACAGAGAATATAGTGCACGTGCTTCCTTTATCACTTGAAAAGAAAGAGAACAATAGCATTTCGTTTGAACTGAAAGGAGCTTGAGAAAGAAATAGACAGCAAGAGAAAAGAAGTGCTACCCAAACCTAGTACTCCCTTTTTATGGGTTTCTCCATAACACCTAGTAATACTCCACGTTCCAACATTGTTGCATGCCATTTTGCCCCAAGAAAACAGGACATAGGGGTTGGCTGGAGTCTGTAAGCAATTCTAATCTTGTTGAAATTCCACAAGTACATAAATGATACCAGGGAATCAATTCCAACAAACTACACTCAAACAGTGGGTGAGGAGTACAACAGTGGTTGATAAACTGCAGCCTACCAATCACACACCCTTTGAGCCGATCACTGGATCACATTGTATTGAATCCCTCAATGGACTGTCACCTTGTCATGGTGAGGGGGCTGGCGTGTTCCAATGAACCTTCAGGAGTCATGTACTCCCAGGAGTGGGTACAGGAGAGGTTCAAGACCAAGCACAATCCGAAGACCTGAAGACCTCAACAGTGGATCAGGTGGAAGATAACATGGTACATGTTGCAACAGCTGTGAAGGCAGAAGAAGGCTGCAACAGATTGAGAAGCCACCATCGTCCTGTTAACCATGCCACTGGTTGGACCCTCACTCTGTGAAGACTATGTGGATCCGCTATGCACCGACCTCCACACATTAAAAAAAATTCATGCACAGGTGTCTTCCACAAATAAAAAATAAAACCCTTGGAAGGCCATCATACACTCACAATGAGAGATCGCCTAAGTACGTAAGAACTCTTTGTCAGCTCAACTAAGTTTTTGGTTCATGTTAGTACATCCGAGGTTATAAATGAAATAAATAAAATAAATTCAACAGACTAGCACACCATGGCACCTATGTAAATAGGATATATATCTACAGAACCATCTGTTCCAAGTCAAACATTCTTTCCACAAAATCACAAGTTAGATGTTCTCAAGGTCTCTCCTATGGGTTTTGGTAGGCCCATCAATGTCCGAACTGTCTAAAAATCATATCAAAAGAAAATAAATCCAACAAAATTACTTTCCAGACTGAGTCAGTATAAAAAGGAAATTACATCAAAGTTTTCAATAACGCAATGTTATTGCATACAAGTTCAACAAAATAAAAAAGAAATCCTGGTTTCATGCATCTAATAAATGTTCTACAGATAAGAAACTTCAAAATAATCTACACTAAATAACTAAGCATCGAATAAAGGAAAACTGAATTATAATATTAAACAGTGAATTAACATTTTTCCAAAAAGACCCATTTGTTCTACAAGTTTTCAAATTAACCTTCACAGTCAATCTCTTTAACCTCTAAGGATTTCTTCTGAAGGAAAAGAAGGATATTTCTCATGTTCATATCAAGAGCTTCAGCAACATCAAAACTGTTCTCTCTCCCTCTCCCTCTCTCTCTCTCTCTCTCCCTCTCCCTCTCTCTCTCTCTCTCTGTGTGTGTGTGTGTGTGTGTTTTATCACAGATCGTTTCCATCATCTTATTCTTTATCATCCAAAGACACAAATTGTTATGCACTGAATTATTCTCAAATTCTCAGTCTATACTAGATTGATACAACAATGCAGTGGATTGGTGAAATGTTGTAACTACTTCCCCATCATAGTCTTGTTATATCCTGGAATCTCCAAAGTGTAACATCTAAAGATGGTTAGAAAGTAGAATTACATTATTTTAACAGTTTAGGTGTTAACCGAAGTTTGCTTGGGGATGGTTAAATGCTCACTGACGAATAACTTCTGAACTATATTGCAAAGGACTGAAAATGTGACCTCTATTTCAAGAATTGTCATGCCACATCATGAAGCAAGTGTCAAACAGCATTAAGCATCTGAGCTAAAGTTATTGCTTCAGATGCCTTCAGATCATGGGATGATCATCTGTTAGACTTTTGAGTGCCCTAAAGCAAATGATCATTCTTACTGTAATTGGCTCATCTTACACATGCTTCAAATCATTGATCCAGTAAATGGACAGGATTACATTCCTTTCTATTAACTACATTCACACAATTATCAGCATCAAAACTTTGTCCCCATGCTCATTCCCCAGAAACACAGGAATCATGAAATAATCTCTTCAACCCTATGCGTCGATATTGAGCCTGTTTAAGCTCCACTGTCAAAACCAGAAGATCAGGACATATGTGGTCTATCCCAAAAGGAATGAGCACAGAAGGGACAAGAAAGGAAAGTGGGGATTGAGGCAAGTAGAGGGGGAACCCAGGCATACAGTTCAACCTTAGTAACAATAATAATTATTTTATTTTTGTACTCCGCTTCCATCTCCCAGAAGGGACTTGGGACAGCTTACACATGGCAAATGTGCCCGGAATGCATAAAATAAACACACAATACAATAAAAGATTAAAACCACTAGCATATAAAACAATGATTTAAACTCAAAACAGCAACCAGTACCTATGGTGAGAACAAAACATAGCCAACCATAAGCAGAAACAGGGGAATAGGACAGTGCAAGTTGTAGCTCATGAACTAGGACATGCGATGAAAGTGCAGTATTCTATCATTCATTGTGGACCATTGAGATTAGACATTTTCAAAGGCTTGTCTTCAATTGTCAATGGTTTCAATGGTTTTGAAGCAACTTTTAATGTGGATATAAGTGATTTTAATGTTTTATATATTTATGGTTTTATTTATTTATTTATTTATTTATTTATTTATTTATTTATGGCATTTTACCCCGCTCTTCTCAACCCCCGAGGGGGGACTCAGAGCGGCTTCCAAAAGGCACAATTTGATGCCTACATCACAATTGCAGTATAAAAACATAATATAAAATGCCAGGACGTGGTTTCACGTCCTGGCATTGAATGTTTGCCGTATATATATTGTGCTCCGCCCTGAGTCCCCTGTGGGGTGAGAAAGGTGGAATATAAATGTTTTAAATAAATAAATAAATAATAAACCTTCTTCAATTGAGTCCACACCTTTGTAGCAGTTGGTACATTAGCAAAGTGTATAGTAGTTTTTGTGTCATGTCATGGACAGAAAGCCAGAGGAGTATGGAGCAGCGTCCTTCAGTTTCAGGAACTGAGAGCACTGTGTCTCATGTAAAGGCTGCTCTGAATGCTTTCCCACACACCATACAGTGCTGACTTGGGATGTTATTTCTTTCCCCAAGCTCAAAACCCATCCCAAAATGTGTCATTTGAGGATGGTTGAAAATGCCCATGATGGCTTTGAACAACATTGTAAGTGAAGATTTCCTCCACTGCTATGAACAGTAGCAGCAACATTGGAAGCTCTGTTTTCTATCACAAGCAGCCTGTTTTCAAGGGAATGAACTGTAATTTCATGTATGTTGAATCATTCTCATTACTTTTGGAACAGACTGTTGCAGACAAAAATACACAACTTCACTAAATATACCTGTACAATACTTCTCTTACTGTTTTCAAGCAGTTAGTCCTCTGTTAATACTTTTATCAAGAGATTACTTCTGCCACTTCTTCCCCCCCCCAAAAAACTTTTAAAAATTGTGGAACTTACCTTAGAGAGACCACCTACTTCCAAATAGAAGCAGATAATGAAAACATTCCATGTGACCCAGAGAGCTGTCCATACTGAATACTAGAGCAAAGAAAAAAAGGATAAAAAATGAGGATAAAAATATTGCACATGAAGTATAGATCAATAATATAACAGATCAATATGTACAGCACTTCTGGGAACCATCATGCAGGGTGTAGCCAGAAAGATTTCTCTTGGCTGAAAGCCCCTAGAACTGTAGCCAATTACAAATCCAATACTCTTGCTTCTCTAACTACACTCAAGGAAATTTATTATTTATAGCACTATATTAGCCTATTGACACCAGTAAATTCCAAAACATTGACCCAATTACAGATTTTGTGCTCAACCTTTTCCATGTCTTGATATACAGCTTTACAGTTCTATGCAGAAGAACAGCCAAAGCATAACCTCATTTTACTGCATGGCTTGAAGGAGGTCCAAAAATTCTGTTAATCATATGTTGACTGTCTGCATTCCATTACAAAAGGTTGCCTGAAGAACACAGAAACTCATGCAAAAATGTCAAATAACCAAGTGTCAGCTTCTTCTCTTCATGTACCTTTTATTTTTACACTGTTCTGCACATTGAGAAGAACATAAATATATACACACAAACTCAAAAGGGAAAGAGTCAGAAAAAAATAGAGAATATGCTGTTGAAGACTGTAGGGGTGTGTGAATATCAATAAAGGTTCCCAGAGATCTCCCCTGGAACAGTAACTCCACTTTGGCTATGGGGATGAACGAATGCATAGTAACTCCACATTTCCCTTACAGGTTACAGTAAAGGTTGCAGACTCCACTATGCTTTTAACATTTACAGTCATGGAAATGTGATTAGGGATAAACTTGACTTTGCAGAATTTTCAAACACTTTCTTGTACAGGAAAAAAACATGCTAAATTACATGCTGATTCCCTTAAGAAGAAAATTAGTAAATAATTACATCCCTGCTCACTTGTTATTTAACCAGGTCATTTAAAATTAGAAAGGAACATTATGACGACTACTTTGAGGGGTATATGATAACAAATGCACCTGGCAATGTAGCCACATATAAATTGTTGCTTTCAGAAAACTGCAGCCTCCTCAAACATGGAAATGCAGCTCACAATCATTCCTGACCCAGTACCTCTCAGTCTGCAGATGATAAGTAAAATTACAGAGCAATAGAATAAGATAGAAGATAAAAGCTATCAGTTCACAATTTGCCAAAATTACTATTCTTTCAAAAGTTGTGCCTTATCAAACATAGTATTTTTGAAGTCAGTGAAGAATTCCCTTTTTGTTGCTCTTTAACACCTAGGTTAGCTTAAAGCAAAGTAATGTACTCCCATTCCATGGTGATACTTCATATATTATTCTATTTTTTTCTTCCTTAATCTAACTCTGTAGGCATTTACACTGACACACATTCCAATGTTATATGAACATGCTAGCATAGTTCAAAATTATCTATGCAAATATAAATCCCTGTCTTCTGCCCAGAAGGTAAACATGTTCTATTTCCATATCTTAAAGAAATGTGCAAAAAAGAAAAGGCCAATTTTAACTATATGACTCATAACTTCACAGATGTACAGCTTCAGAAGTACAAAAGAGAAGCTAACAAATACACGCACATTCTCTTTGATCAGTAACAGCTTGAGAACCTCCCATCCTACAGGGAAAAGTGGCAGGAAAATAAAAAGAATTAACAAGGAAAATTCTTCAAGAAGTGATTTCAGATGTTTCCTATAAGAACAACAGAACACCCAATATTTTCAAACGTGCCCTAGAGTAAGAAATTACATGATATGTGCCACAGCTGTTCCAATAGTTTTGCTGCCAGGGGCAAATAACAACAATGATGCTTTATTTATATCCTGTCCCTTCTCCCCAAAGGGACTTGGGGCAGCTTACAACATGAGAAAACAATATACATGATATCAATCACACTTGCAATCAGAACATTTAATCAAACAAACTGAACAAGGATAAATCAGACTAAATAAAAGTAAAATCCAATAAACATAATTACTTGCAACTTACAAGAGCACATCTCATTGTTCTACACACAAGAGTCAAGTTAGCTTTATGTTGAGTAAAGGCAAGGGGACACTACTTTCTTCTAATTCACTTGGGAATAGCAGAACAGTTCCATTTAATTTTGTGGGAGGCAATCGTCAGCACTTCAAGAGCTGTATCATCCCAACCGAATGACCTTGGAAGACCATCCTTCATTTTGAGTTCTTATGTCTCCATATCCCACCCCAAAACTTGATTCCAACCCCACTCAATAGCTAGTGGTGCCCTATAATGCTGTTGACCCTTAAAATTTCACTGGCTACTATGGGAGCCAATTTTCCCTTCCTTCCCAATAATCCACCTAATCCAATTAACTGAAAGCCACTCCATAACCAGATAAAATTCTGTGCATTCCTATAGCCAAACACAAAATGATTACAACAGCACTGAGGTCCTTGGAGGGCCCCTACAGATCTAAGCATTAATGTCATAATTTTATATTTGGTTATGCAGTTGTAGCTGAGCACTTTTGAAATCTTACCTACTTGCCACAAAGCACAAAATGGCAGTGTGGGGCAGTTTCAAAGACAAAGTAAGTTGTGTGAGTGGATGGGTGTTTAAATGCCTCAGCCTAGCAATCGAATTGTTGCCGTTGTGAGGCCGCTCTGAGTCCCTCTTTCGGGGGTTGAGAAGATGTGGGGCAGAAATGGTGGAAATAAATAAATAAATAAATAAATAGCATAGGTCCATATACAGGTATTCACACCAAGCTGAGGGGATGCTGAATTGCAGAAAGAGAGAGAGAAGGCAGGTTGGAGAAATTAGGAGACAACCTGAGATAATCTAGACCAGTGGTTCTCAACCTTCCTAATACTGCAGTTCCTCATGTTGTGATGACCCCCAACCATAAAATTATTTTCGTTGCTACTTCATAACTGTAATTCTGCTACTATTATGAATTGTAATATAAATGTCTGATATGCAGGATATATTTTCATTCACTGGACTAAATTTGGCACAAATACCTGATACGCCCAAATTTGAATACTGGTGCTGTTGGGGTGATTGATTTTGTTATTTCAGAGTTGTAGTTGCTGGGATTTATAGTTTACCTACAATCAAAGAGCATTCTGAACTCCATCAATGATGTAATTGAACCAAACTTGACATACAGAACTCCCATGACCAACAGAAAATACTAGAAGAGTTTGGTGGGCATTGAATTTTGGAGTTGTAGTTCACCTACATCCAGATCAAACAATGATTGATCTGGAACAAACTTGGCACAAATACTCAATATGCCCAAATGTGAACACTGGTGGAGTTTGGGGAAAATAGACCTTGTCATTTGGGTGTTGTTGCTGGGATTGATAGTTCACCTACAATCAGACAGCATTCTGAACTCCAGAAACAAAAGATTTGGGCTAAACTTCCCACACAGAACCTCCAAACGTTGAAGAAACTAATCCGCGCAAGCCTCCCTCCAGCCTCGCATGCTCTTCCTCACCCTCACATGCACACCATGCTACCATGCTCCAAGCACGCTTTCTCTTCTCTCCTCACTTGGAGTCTCAGAAACAGCCCTCCTCTTGGTTGAGAGGCCGGCCAATCACAACAGAGGGGGGATTTGCCATCTGTTTCCAAAAAGGAAGAGAAGGACCGGCAGAGAGATCTTCAGCCTTCTCTGCCAAAGGAGTTCCTAAGATCATCAGGAATACATGTTTTCTGATGGTCTTTGGCGACCCCTCTTACATCCTTTCTCTGACCTCCAGGTTGAGAAATGCTGATCTAGACCTAGCAATGCTAAAATGAATGCCTCCAAAGCTTGGGACTTAAGTATCTTTGTTATACATAAAGTAACAACATGTTCTGCTCATGTGTCCTCTCTAGTTTAGACTAACAATTGAATGTAGGCCTTTGCACACATGCTGTGGAGCCAGCCATTATTGACCAATGCTCCTCATAAAATCTGCACTATTTTAGAGAAGGCACGTGACTTATTTACATATTTTATAGACAGTTGTCCTGCCAAATCATGCTGGAGGAACTAGAGATTTCTAGAGAAAACACCTCTCTAGAAACCCCTAAGTTCTTCAATGAAACTCTATCTTCAGTTTTTAGCAGAAGTTTACCAGAGTTGTATTGGAAGAACTAGAAATCCCTAGAGCAATGTGTCTCAGGGTTTGTTTTTTTTAAAAGCCATTTCTTTATTCGTGGTTTTTCATTTCCATTGGATTCCTATGCTCCTAAAATCAGCAAATGTGGAGGGTTGACTGTAGTTTAAATAACCCCATGAATGCTTTAATTCGGATTAATTATGGTTACTCCAAACTAGAGCAGACCCATTCAATCAAGGGGATTTACCTATGTTTTGATTCACCATTCAACAATTGAGTTGATGGGAATAACCAGCAGGATTCTTGTGCTCAAGCTTCATTAACTTCACCTCTTTATACAGAGCATCAAAAGGGGAGAACCTTTTATGTGTGGAAGCTATCTATATGGTTATTGTTATTATTATTATTATTATTTACAGTATATCCCAATTTATCTCTCCTGCAGGAAACTCAAAGCAGCTTAACATAAAAGTATCAACATACAATTTAAAATATACAAATATTCAATCATTAAAACAGGATTAAATATAAGCAGAATTACAAAATTCCCAGTTAAAAATCATTAACACGTATTCAAGTTGAAAACCACAGTAGGGACTTCACCATATTAGTTAAAGTCCACTGAATTCTACACTTAAAATCTGGGCATCCACTGGGGTTAAAATGTGGGTTTTCAGTCTTTTAAATGTAAGGGGCCACAGTCTTTTTCAACGCATCAGGAAGAGGTGAGGAAATGGATTTTTCTCAATTCTCCAATTGTTTTGTTCCAGATTTCTAATGAAGTAGCATTCATTGCTCCCAGTTGAAAATGTGGGAGGGGAAGTTGTGGGAGGAGCTAAAACACCCACCCCGGTTAGGAAGAGTTTTGTCCCAGCCATTTCCTAGGTCTTTGCCAAAACAATTTCTTTTTTTAAAAAAGCCTTGGAAATAAGTCCACTGTTGGGCCTGTGGCTTCTGTGGCTTCAGGGGTTGTGGGTTGTGGTGGTGTGGAGGGATCTATGTGATTTGCAGTGCAGGGCCAAGGTGTTGAAACTATGGAAAAGCAGTTAAGGGAATTTAGTTTTTCTGAGAGTCCAGTGGGCGGGAATTGAGACACCTGGCTTGCTGATTCTAGCCGCAGCTGTTACTTTCCCAGGGAAAAGGGAGGGAAATGTTAGAATGTTGAGGTCTTGTTATTAGCCCTGTAAAGGTTGAAACTCAGTTCCTGGTCAACTTTCGATTCTACTGCAAGCAGTTCCATGAACTCCTAATTTCATGATTTTTTGGTTATTCATGACAGAACTTTGAGCTTGCCTTTTTTGGGGACTAACCTAGTTTTAAGTTCTGTTGCTTCTTAGTGGATTTATATTCAGAGACCTTACAACTTAATTAGTCTGAGGCTTTGAGAACATTTCCTGGGATTTTCTCGAATGCTTATTGCCTTGGCTATTTTCATGCTTACTGTTATTTTTTGAACATTGTTTACTTCAATAAATAGACTGTTATTTTCAACCGTGGTTCTGTGAATATTTAAAGGGCCCTGGTTCCTGGCTGGTGTGCGACACCCACTGAGTTCAGTTAAACTCCAGCACCTTTCAGGGCTGTCTGGCCATGTTCCAGGAACATTATCCCCTGAAGTTTTACCCACATTAGTGGTAGGCATCATATATGTGAGAATGTAGCAATTGGTGACCTTGATGAGCATTGAATAGCCTTGAAGCTTTAAAGCCTGACTGCCATTATGCAATGATGCAAATATCCAGATCTTTGGAATTCAGAAGCTAGATTATATGGCAGTGTAGATGGGGCCCCACTTAATAGAGGCAAGTGGAATAATGAGCTTGATCAGCATTGAATAGCCTTGCAGTTTCAAAGCATGACTACCATTGTGCAATGATGCAAGTATCCCCTAGTAATTTGTATGTTATTTTGAAAGTACTATACAGTGCATACACACTTTTGTTCCCAGAACACATATAGCTAAATTGCAGAGTTTGTCCCCCTTCCCCCATGCCACTGAGGGAAGGGGGACAAACCTAATCCCTCTTCCTTCCTTCCTTCCTTCCTTCCTTCCTTCCTTCCTTCCTTCCTTCCTTCCTTCCTTCCTCCCTCCCTCCTTCCTCTCTTCTTGGCAGCCTCCCAAAGGGACACACTTATGTTTCTTTAAGAAAAAAACCCACTGGGGAATGGTGGGCAGGGCCTAAGGTCTCCAAAAAAGTTGAGTACACTGGAAAAGTAAATCAATGTGGTAACAAGTAGGGAAAACACCCCTTTTTAAACTAAAAGGAGTCAAATACAATTCTCCACTCCTCCCCTTTCAAACACATCCCAGCTTAATCTCGTGAAGTCCTAGGTTTTGGTTCTTCAGGATGGAAAAAGGAAGGTTCAGAATCACATAGAGAGGATGCATACAGGAGGCTCTCCACTTCGGATGATTAATTGACATGTAATGAGATTGACCTTGGAGAGGACAAGCTAAAACACTCCTCCCTGTTTTCATATTTATTTAAAATGTTTAGAATAGCTGAACAGGACTGGTGAACACTTTATAAGAATTATAACGTATAAAGTGTTAACCAGCTTAAAGAAACAATTTGTATGAAAACTAGAAAGATAAGTGTTTCCTTTCTATGTCCCTCTAGAAATTCAAGCTGCTTGGCCTCATTCCGAAGCAAAGGGAATTAATTTATGGAACTCAGTACCTGAGCAAATATTATGCCAGCTAATTAACAAGATTATTCAAAATTAAATGGAAAGAGAAAATGAAAATAGAGCACAAAATCTCTCTAAATGTTTGATTTAGAGTAATTTGGGAGCTCAAGATTAAAGACGTTACATTCTTATCTTTTCTGTTTCTCCTTTGTAGTCCTCTAGGACAGCTTAGAGCAGGGTTTGACATAAAATGAGTCTCTGGAAATATGCAGAGATTAAGAACATGCATAAGTGGTGCTTGGGGATGATCTGAACATTTGCAGAATTGAAAGCCTAAATACAATGTCAAGCTAGCAGGTACCTCCTTTTATTCACCTTCCTCTGTGGTGTCTGAAAATCTGCTCCAAAATGTTTCCTAGCCCAGGGCTTCTTAAACTTATTCTACATGCAGCCTCTTTCCAACCAATTAATTTTTACATGACACTGGATATATCAGTACAAAAATAGATATAAAAACCAAGCATTTACCGATAATATATCAGCACCAGCAAGGCTTACTGAACAGGCTGATTTTCCCTTTTTATGATGTAAAGATGAAGCATTTTCTGCAGAGTCCACTGTAAGTATTGACCATTGCTGGTGTTACAGAGAATTTCCAGAGCAGCTCGGGCCTTGGTTTCCCAGCATGCAGCAGGGAGGAGTGACGCAAATGCTCCATGACTGCTGCTTCTGCGCTGCCATCGCCGCCTCTTCCTAATCCCCCACAGTTCTTGGGGCCCTTCGCACTCTTCGCCGTGGATGGCGGAGCCCGGCGGTGGCGCCTCATCCCCGTCTTCCTCTTCATCCTCCGCCACGGGCCTCGGGGGAGGTGGGCCTGTCCCTAGCGCCGCGGACCCGGCCTTGCTGCCCCCGGGGGATGCCCAGCTCATCGCCCTAATCATCGGGCAGCTCAAGAGCTGGCTGTTCTGCTGGTGTACCATGCGCCTAGCGCACCGGCAGAAAGCCTGGCGCGGCTGCTTGAGACTGTGTCGGAGTGGGCATTGAGGTTTCCCAGGCTTATTGTCCTGGGTGACTTCAATGTCCACGCCGACGCAGCCTCCGTTCCATCTGCAGCCGCGGACCTAATTTCGACCATGGCGACATTAGGCCTCTCCGTCTGTAGCTCGGGACCCACACACTCGGCACACCCTCGACTTGGTTTTCAGCGCGAGGGTTCAAGAGGACCTAGCCTCCGTAATAGAGGTTCCATGGTCGGACCACTGTGCTCTAAGGATCTGGGTTGAGCAACCGCCTCCCCCATGCAAGGGCGCCGAACGGATTTTGGTTCGCCCGAGGAGACTTATGGAACCCAAAAGGTTCCTGAATGCTCTGAGGGATCTGGAGTCTATCAGCGTCTCAGTCGATGAGCAGGTTCAATCCTGGAACAACTCATTAGCTAGAGCTCTCGACGAGATTGCCCCTAGGCGTCCTCTCCGACCCCGCAAACATCGATCCCCCTGGTATACAGAAGATCTTAGGTCGATGAAGCGGGAGAGGAGGCGGCTAGAGTGCGTGTGGATGAAATTCCGCGATGGAGCCTCATTATCAGCTTATAAGCTATTTAAAAAGGCTGATGAGCGTGCTGTCAAGGCGGCCAAAAATGTGTACTTCTTCGCCTCGATAGCGTCTGCTAGCTCACGCCCGGCCCAACTGTTTAAAGTAATTCGGTCCTTGACGACGGTCCCTACTGTCCCAAAAAATAGCGATCAGGCCCTCACTGCCGGTGCTTTTCAGAGCTTCTTTGCAGACAAGATACCGAGTCTCCGCCGGGACCTTCCGGCCACGGTTGATACAGTAAGGGAGCTCGAGACCCCGTGGCCCTCCGCCGGGCCCACCCTCGACCGGATTCGGCCACTGGACGCAGATGCTGTTGATAAGATTGTGGCTGCAACTAGGCCTACCACCTGCTCCCTCGACCCGTGCCCCTTCTGGCTTGTTAGATCTTGCCTGGAGGGGTTACGTGGGCCTCTGTTGAACATCGTAAATAGCGCCCTTGAGCAAGGAGTCTTTCCAGAGTGCTTAAAAGAGGCGGTGGTAGCTCCATTACTGAAGAAACCGTCGCTAGACCCGGCGGTTCCCTCCAACTACCGACCAGTGTCGAATCTTATGTACCTGGGGAAGGTAGTTGAGAGGGCAGTAATGGAGCAGTTGCAGTCCTTCTTAGATGATGCAACATCGCTTGACCCCTTCCAGTCCGGCTTCCGTTCGGGGCATGGGACGGAGACGGTCCTGGTCTCCATCACAGAACAACTCCGCTGCCAGCTCGACCAAGGCGGGTCTGCGCTGCTCGTGTTATTGAACCTCACGGCAGCGTTTGACACGGTCGACCACAATCTTTTGATCCACCGCCTGGCCATGGCTGGAGTGAGGGGGACAGCCCTTAAATGGCTGACCTCCTTCCTCCACCAGTGGTCCCAGCGTGTGAGGAGGGGCGGGGTGGTCTCCGAGGGCTCCCCATTAGTTTGTGGAGTTCCGCAGGGGCCATTCTCTCCCCTCTGTTATTTAACATCTACATGCAGCCGCTTGCACAGCTGGTGCGGAGTTATGGGCTTGAGTGCCACCAGTACGCTGATGACACTCAGCTCATTCTGAGGATGGAGGGCAGGCCCGGATCCGTCCCCGATAATTTCCAATGCTGCCACGAAGCTGTTACTGGATGGCTGCGAGCCAGTAGGTTGAGGGTGAATCCGGCGAAGACGGAGATCTTGTGGCTAGGCCGCCCGGGTGGTGGGGATGTCCAGCTTCCGATCCTGGACGGTGCGGCGTTATGCCCATCGCCTTCCATAAAGAGCCTGCGGGTCCATTTGGACTCCCAGCTGACCATGGAGACCCAGGTCTCTGCGGTCAGCAAGATTGCCTTTTTTCACCTTAGACAGGCAAGGAGGCTGGCCCCCTATCTATCCCGGAATGACCTGGCCATGGTGATCCAAGCCACGGTCATCTCGAGGCTAGATTACTGTAACGCGCTCTACATTGGCCTTCCTCTGTCGGTGACCCGGAAGCTCAAGCTGGTGCAGAACACTGCCGCCCGGCTCCTGTCTGGCACGCCAGCAGGCTCCCACATAACACCTACTTTGCAGGATCTGCACTGGCTGCCAATTGAGCACCGGATCACCTTCAACGTGTTGGTTCTTACCTTTAAGGCCTTGCACGGCCTGGGGCCAGCGTATCTGAGGGACTATCTCTCCCCATATTGCCCTATGAGATCACTCTGAGGATACCAACCTTTTGGCTGTCCCCTCTGCAAAAGCGGCCAAACTGACAGCCACTTGCCGAAGGGCTTTCTCGGTGATTGCACCGACACTCTGGAACGCCCTTCTGGCAGACACGCGTGCCATCCAAGACCTGCTCCCCTTCAGGCGGGCGTGCAAGACCCACCTCTTCCAGCTTGCCTTCCACGTGTAGGTCTTAGTGGGACGCACCCCCTGTTGTTATTCTGTATCACTCTTTTTACTCTGTGATCTTTTTCAGTGTTGTGAGCCGCCCCGAGCCCGCCGGGAGTGGCAGCATAGAAGCCAAATGAAATAAATAAACACCAAGGTCCGCCTTAGCCCCGTGCCCTCCTCCCCCTTCCTTCCTTTCTCTTCCTTTCTTTTTCCCTCTCTCTTTCATTCATTCTTTTTCCTCCCTCCCTCTTCGTTCCTTCCTTCCTCTTCTATGATTTCCTTCTCTCCTTCCTTTTCCCTCCCTCCCTCCCCTTCCTTCTTTCCTCCATTCTCCCCCTTCAGCCTTTCCTTCTCTCCTTTTTCCTTCCTTCTCTCCCCTTCCTTCTGTCCTCC
>JARBWK010000007.1:97806042-97843411 GCA_030556195.1 Anolis apletophallus | reverse complement strand
GGGGCAAGAGAGAGGGAAACTATTATATTTAAAATTTGAATATTTCAAATGTTTGTGAATAGAGACCATTTTTCTGTGGACCTTTTTGTGTATCTTCTTGGCTCCTTAAGAAGTATGTCAGTTTAAGATGCTCCTCAAATGTCTTTATTCAATTATCTGGCTGAAATCCAATAGGAAGCATATGCAGAGCCATTTTCTCTTCCCACTAGGATCCCACCTTTTATTCATATCCAAACTTTGTTGTTGATGCTGGGAAACATTATAGAACCAGATTTGGGACACTACTGAGGGTTACAGATTGAAAGGGAATAAGAAAGTCCTCTTGAACTGCCATTCCAATGTTGCAATGTAACACTGCTTTTAAATCTCAGACAACTTCCATTTTTTGTAATAGTCACGAGAGAATCACTGTCTATTGGCTATCCTCCAGCTGGATCTGTACCTTTAAACATTTCAACAGAATTATTATAGTATCTGGAGAAGGTCACTGTTCTGACATTTACCAAATTACATCCAATATTTCTTTCCTAAAACTGTTTAACATATGGGCAACCTCTCAAAATATATAAATACCATATGAGATTTGGCATTTCCAGTAATCTTGCAGCAAAGCAGAACACATTTGCTCTACATTGAAGTGGCATATAACATGGCTGATCAAAAATATTTTGAAGTTGCACTAATTAAAATGTTCAAAATAGTGGTATTACTGTCTATTCTATTGCGTTCCTCCCTCAGTACCTCATGGAGGAAATCTCTATGTTGTAAAAGAGAAGCAAATATATTCACATTTTAATAGTAAAGTGCAAAATATTACTCATAAAATAAATAATTTGTAATTCACTCCTCTATTTTGAAGATATGCATATTCATACATAAATTATGGCATACTACAACAGATTTGAAAACCAACCCATTACCCATCAGGTTAATAATGTCATGATATGAATTATATGAGCAATGAACAATTTAATTTAAATACTGAGCAAATAATGTTGCTTCCATTTTGAAATACGGTATCCCCCCCCCCCCCCCCGGATGTTTAGTAAACAATGAAATAGTAATAAAATTTGTACAAAAAAATCAAGTCATATCCTTTCACAATTTCTTCTGCAATAGCACAGTGAACAGGAAAACCAATTGAAAGCACTGATATCTAGAAAATACCTATAGTTGGAAAATACATTTACTGAAGTCCAACCATCTGGTTTTCTATGACCAGATCTCCACAAGATTACTAACATATTTACATTTAATGAATAAATACAGTCCATTTGTCCTAAAAGTTTATAGATTACTATGTACATCACTTGTGTTTTTCTATTATTAAGTTATGTGAGTGCATAACTATACTGAAGTAACAGTGTTTTGAGATTGGGTTTCCATCTACATTGATTTATAATCCAGTTTCTGAATCCAGATTATCAGCTTTGAACAGGATCATATGGCAGTGTAGATGGGGCCTAAGTGCTACAGTTCTTCCTGCAGTTCCTCCATATTGTAAATGCTACACACCTGTCAGAAGCTGTAGACCAATGTATGTCTTCACCTCAGTGATGTCAAAGATCTACATATTGACTTCAGAAAAGTTCTTGTCATTTCATACCAATTGCGCATATTATGGATATTCTGTGGTAAAGAATGCTTTCTGTGAACAGTGACTCAAACATTTCTACATTTTTCTTGAGCCTTGGGTGTGCTCCAATGATGTTTCCAGTTCTTCTATAAGGAACTGTGTGTGAATGTCTGCACTAGTCTTTTTGTCCCCGTTTCTCATAACATTAATACCTCTACTTGGTGTTTCCTGGGTAGGGTTAGCTGAATATGCATTTTAAACAGAGAAAAGAAAATAATTGCTTCTCCTCTGAACACTCTCAGCTTCTCTGGATCTTGTTCTGACCACAAAATTCACTGTCCCAATATATCACATAATGTAGGACAAAAAAAGGAGCCAGATGATAAAATCTAATACCTCAGTTTATTTGGATAGTTTTGCCCAGCTGTTTTGTCTTAAAACAACAAGAATAACAACAACAACCTCCCTTTACATGGCAGAAATATGGGGACAGTATTGCAGTAACAATAACATAAATGCACATGTTTATTTCTGTATTTATTTTACAATCTCCTTCTGGTCAGACAAAATCTGAGATATATGTACATTTGATGAAAAATTAAACAACAGAAGACTACATTAAAAATCCCATTGGTTTAAATAATTTCAAGTACAAATGAAATGATACCAAGTATACTATCCTATTTTGAAAACAAAAAGTCAACGAAACCAAAACTTACCACAACTATATATCGAGGTCTGTATTGTAAAGTTCCAAACAAACCCAAAATGACAACTATTATGTGCAGGAAATTACCAAGGATAGGAGCCCACTGGAATCCAAGGAAGTCAAAGATCTGTCTCTCAAGGGCAGCTAACTGTAAGAAAACAAAACACAAAACAAAAATGTCTTCGTTAGAATATAATAGAATCAACCTCTTATTCAAGGGAAAAAACATCTTGAACACCTAGTTCTGATTCTTTGGGAAAGACTGGTAATTATTGCAGGTGTGCACTTTTTCGTTAGTCCTCATAAGTTGTATCAAACTTGTGAAATTTGTACTTAAGAGGCAATATGCGATACATGGGCATGGCCCACATCAAAAATTTAAGATTCAAAACTTACCCCATACTTTTTTGTTTTAGTTTTGTAAATCTCAGAAGGCTCCCAAAGTCAGTTTCATATCCAGTGCAAGGAAAGCAAAGCCAAAACGGCTGCCTAAGTGTCACCATTAGGAACGAGAAAGAGGGAACAGTGTTTTCTGGGAACAGCACAGAACTTTGGGAAATGTAGTTTGGAATGAGGAAGTCCTATACCAGAGAATTCAAAAGGCCCTGTCCTAAACTACATTTCCCAGAATGAAGTGCACTGCTCAGCATCAGAGATTTGCCCCTCCATAGCTAGCCAGAGGTCCAATAAATTTAATATTCACTACACTATGATTTTTGTTTTCTAATTGCTTCTATCATTAAAACATGGCAAAAATTTATTAAACTGAAAAAAACTTTGTCTCTGTGTGAGGGACATCATGTTACAGCACATTTTGCTGTAGTATACTATCTACTCCACCAACTTAATATCATCATCCCTTTTGTGCAAAACCAAAGTTCCTGGAGTAGAACCACTACTTTCAAAGTAAGGACTACACAACTAAACAGGAAATAACACTTTCAAACTAGGAACATGTGTTGTTGTTGTTGTTGTTGTTCATCATCTTCTTCTTCAGAAGCTGGATGGCCTTCTGTTGGGGGTGCTTTGATGGTTTCTACACTATGGTTTTAGTTCCTGGGTTATAACTGTCATTTCCTAATTGGTTCTATCATGAAAACACGGTGAAAGTTTGTTAAACTGCAAAAACTTGGCTTTGCATGAGGGACATCGTGTTATAGCACATTTTGCTAACCAGTCCACCAATTGAACATCATCATCCCACCCATTTAACAAAATTTTGGGTGGAAAAACAAAGTTCCTGGTGTAGAACCACTACTTTCAAAGTAAGGACTACACAATTAAACAGGAAATAAACTAGGAAATATTTTTATTATTTAAAAAATGTTTATAAAAACCTTCAAAATTCCACAAAAATCCGTGGATAAGTGAAACATTCCAACATTTGGTGTGCTAAGAAAGGTAAATGTGTTCTACCATTGTTGTGAGTTTCACCCCAATAGCTATAAAAATGAGGGCGAAAGAAGGCCCTGAAATTTCCTTACTTTTAGTAATTATCCGCAACTACTATAATGAAAGAATAATGAAATTTCATTACTCTCATTATAGTAACAATTTTTTCACTAACTATACTTTAGAAACAAAATACCAGCCCCCCCCAAGTTGTTTAATGAATTTTGAACCATTTTGAGTGGACCATACATCCCTAGTAATTATTCATTTCTCTTGTTGCTTAAAGAATTTTTCTTAGTATTCAAAGGCGTGAAAATAACATGGGTGCTTGCAGTATGAAAAAACAATGCTGATACTTAACTTGTTATTGAGAAATAGAGTATGTTATATCAAGGCCTCATATGCTGAGCCCTACTGATCATTAACACTTTAAAAATAAAAGCCCCCTTCATAGGACTCAGGATTTCTTTCTTCCCTACATGTATATAGTTGGTCATTCATTTCTGTGAATCCTGAAATCTAAGCATAGTCAGAGAGTATTTTTGTAAATTTCCCTTAGTTTTAACAAAAAGATAAAAGATGAATGACCATTTATTTCATTCATGACCAATGGGAAGTAGCTAAAGAGAGACAACACAAAACACAGAAGTCTGCTTCCTTGTCTGTACCAGCACAAAACAACTCTGATTTTAGACATCTAGTTATTAAAACTGGCAATAGAGAACCACTTTTCTTCCTTTCTAAATAAAAATTGGAAGTGTAAATTGAGTTTCTACACCTTTTTTGGCCTTGTTTATTTTCCTTGAAGAAATCACATTCTGCAATATCTGCAAAAGTGTGGATAAAACAGCCATACAGGCAAAGAAGGATCAAGTAACAAATTTAATCATGTTTTCATATTCACTGCATTGCATGAATGACCGTAAGAAAGGTAGCAATTTCCAGCATACACACATATATACAGTGGTCCCTCACTATTTTGCAGTTCGCTTTACGCAGACTCGCTGTTTCACTTTTTAAAAATAAATATTAAATACTGTATATTCATATACAATGGGCCTCGGAGGCTTGCGTGCAGGCTGGGATTTCCTCTGCCCTCCCTGGCCTCCACAGACCCGGCAGAGCGGCGGACAGAGGCGCGGCGGGGAAGGCCTGCCTCCCTGGCCTCCGTACACCCCAGAAGTGTGGAGACCAGAGGCGCAGCAGAGATGGCCTGTCTCTCTAGCCTCCACAGACCCTGGAAGTGTGGAGGCCAGAGGCGTGACGGAGAAGGCCTGCCTCTCTGGCCTCCATAGACCCCGGAAATGCGGAGGCCAGAGGCGCAGGAGGCATGGGTAAGGAAGCACGGGTTAAAAAATCCACAAAGTAGGGACACTATTAATTTTTATATTTATACATTATGCTAAAATAATGTATAGATATTAAAATTAATATAGCATCCCTATTTTGCGGAATTTCATCTGCGATAAGTAAGGGAACACTGTACAAGGTCACATGCATCCATCCATCCCCTGTTGTTTCAAGGGACTTTCCTGTCAGGCTAGGATCCAGTTGGGTAATTGTCCAACTTCCAGTTATATTAGCAATTGGAATTTTCAAAGCTTTTTCATGGGGGCACATGACACCTCCTTGTGCAACTGTACATGCACACTTGTTCCATTTTTCATGCCAGTTGGGCCTAGTCATTACCAACCTATGAGCTGAGACAGCCACTGATTGCCCCATTCAAAAAGAGGAGGAGGAGGCAGTGGCGGCGGTGGCAGCGGCAGCAGCGGCTGGCAATGAAGTCATCTGAGACAAAGAAGTGCAAATTCAGTTCAAAAACTGAATGCACACCATAATTGCTAATTGCCAATGAATTCAATGCTGCAATTCAAGATGGTATTATTAAAAGTCACTTTAGACTGATAAAGACACATTTCTCAGAAGCAGTGTAGAAGGGGATATTATACAGCCTCCCATGCCTATCAAGTTTATACATTTATGCATCTGACAATGAGGGATTATCTAAGTAAGTAAAGTAAAAAATAAATAATGAGACCATTCATAAAATCCCAAAAAACAATGACTTTTCTAATAAACATTGTTATAAAAGACCTAACCAGAGAATTGACGGGTACCTAAGCTAGTCTAGGAAATAAAATACACACATACAGAGAAAGCATGCATAGACACTATAAATTGTCCACTCCATTTCTGGTAGTACTGAAACAAGTACTGTAGTTCATTCAAGTAAGAAATTGGCTGTTAGAGTGCACTGGTTGTTTTCAGAAGTTTAATAACTATGCTTCCTCTAATGATTCCAAATGACATAAGACACTTTCAATTAGCTACATGCTTGTTCTACAATATCTGTTAGGATTTAAGATAGCAAGGGTGTCTCCAAATCCAATTCTCTTTTGCTGTATAATGAACATTTAATCATTGTGTTGTTAGTAAGATACTGATTTCAGGAGCACTCGTTCTATGAGTTTGCCATCAGTATATTAAATTCCAAAGCTTCAAGGAAATAAAAAGACTATGAATCAGGTTGAAAGTATTTTAAATTGGCATTACTGATATGCAATAGACATACCCAAATGATACACTTAAGGTGCTGTCTGCCAGATGTAGCATGTGCCATTAAGGTTGTGTTTATCCTTCTGTTGCTGAGATGTTTTCAATTATATATTTATATTTAAGCTGTAATTGTTTGATTTGAATGCTACTAGTGAAAGCACCCAACTTTACCTGGATTCAAACTCATTATCCTACCCCTCCGTGCTATTTTTATTGTCTTCCCTCTACTCCTTTTCTTTTTCAATTGTCTTTTGATTAATTGAAAGTAAGTAAAAATAAAATTCTAATTTAGTTTTTTTTAGTAAGAGGGCAGTTGTTTCAGGCTCTGCAATACGGTTTTCCAACCAAAATTGGAAACCAATTTATGAAGTAATATTGCAAAAACCTTTCTCCACTTTTTAATATTTAATTACTTCCTTAATAATTGTTTTCTGTGTATGTAATTGTACATACACAGTTGTAAAGAATGCTACAATACTACTGCAAATTCCATGGGTTTAAAAATGTGTAGATTTGATTAACATGTTCTCTCTAGGAATCTCCAGATCATCCAGACATTTCTACAGTCAAGTTCCACCAGAAGTTGAACATATATAGAGTCATGCTGGAGGACCTAGAAATTCCTTGAGGGAACATTTTTCTTCCACATATTTCTGTGGTCCGCTTCTAGTCATTCTGGAGGATCTAGAGATGCCTAGAGAGGTGTTCCCTAAGATGAAAAAAATGTGAATTTTTAATTTCAATTTTTGCCATTTTCCCACCCATTTAACCCTACTATACATGACTGCTGTCCAATTATAAATGTGGAAGATTATGTTACTTGCCAGAACAAGCTTATGACTATTTTGAATGCCCTCCTCTTTTCTGACAAACTTATTTGTGGACATTACAATATGCGAATTCCAACAATTGGTAGGAACATCTTCAAGAAAGTAATGCTTTTTTACTATCCTATGCTCTGCTGCAACTCATTCCATCTCTACCATTTATCTGTGAAGGAAATCGATTATACAGTATGACACTATAGTACTGACTTTCTGTCTTCCTGGTATTTCCTGAACTAGCCATGTTCCAATTTAAAGCAGGCATGAAGATAGAAATATTGGTCTGGACATTTTCTTTTAAAAGTATTTCTGTATTGGCTTATTCAAGCAGGGATAGAATCGGAAAGGAGAAAAAAGTAAGAGGCAACAAAGCTAAAAACATGTAGATTCATTCACCCCAGTCTTCTTGCAACTCACTGAATTGCTGCTAAAGTCTCACAAGCTTAAATAAATATGGTGACCTTTCATTTTATGGGTGCAGGCACACAGCTATGTGCAGTGCAGTGAACTGTGCAATGTGTGCTTTGTACTGCAAAATTTTTCATTTACAGAACTTTGGTTGTAAAAATGTCCCTTCAACATTGAAAGAGATCCAGAATACACTATGAACCATCTACTGACAGCTGCTGTAAACCAAGGTAATAAAAACGTGTTTCCCTCTCAGACAGAACACAGGAACAGAGGAAGTAAATGTGTATGTAGTAAGAGACAGGTAGGGAGGGAGAAGGAAGGTGGGAGGGAGAGACGGGGAGGGAGGGAGAGACGGGGAGGGAGGGAGGGAAAAGGAAGCCATCTTTCAAAGCAAGGTGTCCTCATAGTATTTGCAAAAATAAAGTATTATTTATTTAGTGAAGTATTTTGTATTTAGTATAGTATTTAGTGAAGTACTTTGGCCACATGAGATGACAGGAAAGCTCAGAGAATACAATGATGCTGGGGAAAATGGAAGGAAAAAGGAGGAGGGGACAACCAAGGGCAAGATGGATAAATGGTATCCTTGAAGTGACTGGTTTGACTCTGAAGGAGTGGTGATGGCCAACAGGGAGCTCTGGCATGGGCTGGTCCATGAGGTTAAGAAGAGTTGGACACGACTGAATGAATAAACGACAAAGTGATTACAATATTTATATCCTGCCTTATATCTGAGGATCTTGAAGGAGGCTTACAATAAACCCCGCAATATATTAAACCCATTTACAAACTAAAAGCCAGACAATCTGCAACCAGTTCAAAGCATCTAAAGTGGCACTAACCATAGTAGATCTAAACTGAGTTAACCTGGTTTACCCTGTGACAGAATGTCATGAAGACAGCCAATAGTGACCGCACAGTAAACCATGTAGACAAGCTTACTGATTGTCATGTGAACAGGATCTTTTTGGCTGACATTAGGGACACTTATTACTTTCAGTTTGAAAACACAGATAGTAACATGTAAATCAATATTCATCAGAATATTCATCTAATTCCAAACTAACTTCATGGACAAACGCTATTTTCATTTGATTGTGCATTTATAGTCACAGCTGACTTACAACCATGGCTCCTGCTTCAACAAGTACATCTCCTCACACACAGAAATGTCTGTAGCAGGGACAGGGAAATATATTTAGCACATATTGCAAATACTGATTTCATTATAGGCTTATTTAACCAACTAAGAAGTGAAAGGTCTTATGTTAATATAATACTCTAATAGGCACCAGTGATTTAGCATATTAATCTGGTTACTTTGGTGCTTGAAAAACATCAAGCACAATGAGGATTTTGACAGTGAATGGATCAAGGAAGATTTTACCACTTCTCAGAATAAAATGCTGTGCTAATACTCTCACACAGACTATTTTAAGGACAAAGAGCAGACGTAATCATTAATAAACATAACCTTAATTCTTCTAATAAATGGCATGTAGTTGCTTCAAGGAAATTAAAACTTAGTGAATGCCGTGACTATTTAATGAGGTTTCTGGATATATTTTAATTTTAAAGAGTAAGTTTTAATTTCCTTGAAGCAACTGCATGCCATTTATTAGGAGACTCGGCCCTTTGGATCCCAAATAACTAAAAATCACTATCTACATACATATGTAGGCTTTTAGAATATTCTCTTTATTATCATCCTTACTAATGTTTCTATTTCTGTCTTGCCCATTTTCTGGCATTTCTATAAGCAAACTCTATTGATTTTGGCATGGTTTTTTTTTCTAATTATGACCTTCCCTTGGATCCTGCTCTGTTCAACACAGATCTAGCAATTTTCTCTCTGCTCCTTGCGATTACCTAAGCAACCACACTCAATTAGTCAATGGCGGCATTCCACCATTCATTGTTTACAGAGGCATGGGTGATGCTATTTAGCAGAATAATGTTCAACAGAATTCTCCCTGATATATCCCAGCTCTATTCTCAGAGTCAGAGTTTAATCCAGCTGTTCTTTTCCCTGGTTTAAATTCTGTCATTTTCTCTTCATCCATTTTTCTTTTTCTGAGCAGTGCTATGAATATGACAACAAGTCAGTAAAATAGTATTTAAAGTGCATATTACCAGCAAAAGATCACAATAATAATTATTTAATATTTCTATCCTATCTTTTCGCCAATGACCTTGAGGCACTACATATGGCTTCCCCTTCCCCTTTGTATGCCGAAAACAACTCACTGAGATAAGTCAGCCTGAGACAGCAATGCTATTCTAAGGTCACCTGGATGGATTGGGATCAGGACCCCCAAGTCAAAATTCCAATCCAGTGGCGGGTGAAGTGTGGCCCACAGGACACATGGGTCTTGGGGCCACCAAGTACAACCCTTGGGACATGAGTTGAGGGTATTTTTTTGCCTTCAGGCTAGAAAACCACCTTTAAAGGCAATGTTTTTCTTCCTCTATGCCAACAAAGGACCCCCAACTCCTCCAAAACACCACAAGTGTGTGTGTGTGTGTGTGTGTGTGTGTGAGAGAGAGAGAGAGAGAGAGAGAGAGAGAGAGAGAAAGAGAATGTTCTAAAATCAGCCAAAATAATAACTAAAAGTGACATCATGTGACTTGGGGTTATTCAAACTCACCTGCGCAGTTTGCCAGACAACTACAGGGAGGAAAAATGCACCTTTCACACTCTCACCCCAACCCTCCCATTTTGCTATTTCTAGGGGATTGTAAAGGTATAGGAGGAAATATGCCACATTTTATGGTGTGTTTTTAGCTTCTTATATTAATGTTTAGAAGTGCATGCACACACACAAAACAGAAAGAAGATGGAATCTGGATGATTGAGGGATGTTCTAGGGAGGCTTCAAGGACCATTATCATCAATATCATCAATATGCTACCTTATCATCAGTCTGGGACTCAAAGAAGATTTCAAGAGTGAAAATAGATGCAGCTAAAATGTTTACATCATATAAGAGTTAAGATTATAATGAAACTATCAATTAAGTAAAAATCAGTTAAAACAAACCATTATAAAACAACAATAAATAAATAGAATGTAACACATGCCAGGCCTTTCCCTAGAACAGTAAACCTTCAAAGACCTGCTGAAACAGAAAAGTTTTTTTTAACTACAAAAGGCTAGTAAAAGAGGATATCAATGTAATATATCTGGAAAAGAAGGTCGAAAGCCTTGCAACAACCGTGTAGAAGGTTCTGTCTTGTGTTCCAACCAGATGCATCTACGAGGGTATTCAGATAGAGAAAAGGGTCTCTTCAGAAGCTCTCAAGACAAATGCAAGTTCATAAAGAGAGATATGCTCCTTCACATAACCTGGGCCTGAGCCATATAGAGATCTGTAGGTTCTACTAGAGGTTAGGGTCTACATGCAGCCCAAAGTGCATATTTACTTCACCCCTGATGTCTGACTAATTTTTCTATCATCTTAATAGGGCTTTTTTCTGGAAAAAGAGAGAGGAAAAACTGGAAGAAGTCGTAGGAAAACACAAAAGATGGAAGGAAATGGAAGATGAAGAATATACACCCACATTCCACACCTATCATATGCCATGTTCAGGACAGGTGATTGCAGGATAAATGTCTCATCCAGAAATGCTCACATTCAGCCAGTTGGCACTCTTTACTTTTATTCCACAGAAGGCAAATGTCTGGTGGGCTGATGGCAATCCTGTTCATCTACAGGAGTCATTCCTTCTCAGCAGTGCGCTTATTAACAAAAGGAGCAAATGCCAGCCAACATGTCTGATAACATGGGTATAAGCCATCGTATCTCCAGATAGCTATTTAAAAATCTGTATCTTTGTAAACAGAAAGGCCAGCTCAAGGAGAATTGCCAGGTGGAACTACTATTTGTGTTGCATATGCCATGACACAGTTTTATGTCTGAATATGTTTCAGAAACCATATACAATCAACTGAGAAAAGAAATAAAGAGTTCTTCAAGTTTTAGTCTGGCCTGCTTCACAAAACAACAGAATAAATTATTTTTCACAGAATACTTGGGAGTATGCTCTGCCGTGCTAATAACTGCAGGAAAAGGTTTAAAATACAGCAACTTTTTCTTTTCTGTGTCTTCGCCTTTCCATATCTTGCACACATTCTTTTTGGAACCTAGCATGAATTATAAACCACAGGAAATATATTATTCCTTCATATTGTTCAGCCTCATACCACTGACAAAGGTAGATGTATCAATGTGAGCCCATCTAGTAGCTACAAAGAAAGAACAAACCAATAAAAACATCCATCAGATGCTCCAATTCATTGTACTCTCCTTGTATGAAAAATAGGGTAGTTCTCTGGTATTTGTATTTAAATTAATCCTACTCCAGTTAAAAGTCTCTTTCTCGGTTTATGTTATGTTTGTGCAGCCACAGTTCTCTTCACAATTTGTGCTCCCAATCTCTCTCTCTTCCCTGGCATCAGCTAAGGGGGAAAAAGAAAATAATTAGCAAGACGACTAAATGCCTCACCCAGCTATAAGCAGGAAAGTGACAATAAAAATAGGAAAACAAGCTATTAGTGTATGCCCACTGCAGGCAATTTTCATGGGATTTGTTCTATTACATTTTGCAAGTCGCTTCAGCAGCTGTATTACTTTTTTCTTGACCCTATCAGCATTCTGCACATTGCTAAGAAAATGAACAACTTAGTTCACAAAAGAGCTTAGCATCCCAACTGCAGCTTCCCTCACTGCTAGCTATTGTTTGGAGAATATTTATACTGTTCTCTCTTTGAGCCTCTTATGCTCATCCCCATTCACATGAAGAGGAGGCTGAGAGCAGGGACCCTTTCACATTACATAATTATAAGAGTATAATTCTATTTTAGCTGCCAAGACTGCATCCTATGGAATCCTGGTGTTTATAGTTTGGTGAGTCACTAGAGGCTTGCTTAATTTGTTGGTTGGTTGGTTTTTTCTTGTCTTTTCCTAAGATGTGATCCAATATACAATATATAATGTTCAACCTTACAATATACAGTTGATTTTCCATATTTACAGGTTTAACTTTTGGGGATTTGATAGTTTATGTATTTGATTAATATCTTCTTGGCTTTTCTTTGTGAATGAAGATTCAGGAAGGACTCATCCCACGCTTTTTACAAACATGTTGATGAATTGGAGGTTGGGTGTGTCCTTCGAGCCTGTGCAATGGACCTTTCTGGTGGCGCGCAGCGTGCACAGAACTGGCCTCACCCTTTAAACCAAATGTTCATCTGCCAGGGCCTAGCAAGCTTATGATGGTGGTTTGGTTCAAGTTTCCTTCTCTTAGATGGTTGACCTTACAGGGTTAGATGAGCATCATCTGCCCAGGTTTGAAATAAGAGTTTTCCTTCTCTTAGGATGGTTGCCAAAAGGCTAGAGAGCCCATCCTGCCTATTGACGCTCTTTGTCAGACCCTTCGGTTGTGACTTGTCTGGCATGGCAGGCCCTACCGGTGGCTATTATGCCACCGCCAGCATAGCTCACAACTTCATTAGGGTATGCAAGCCTCTCCCCCACAACAAGGGAGCACCAATGAAGAGGGTTCGATTAATATATTCACTCAAAAAATGTCTAGGTCCTCCAGGGTGACTCCATGTCATCTTCCACTTGGAAGTTGACCATAGAGTTACCTGGGAGAAACTAGAAATTCCTAGATAAAGCCCTTCTCAAAGATTCTCCAAGATGACCTAGAGATGCCTATGGAGGTGTTGCTATAGGAATTTGTGGGTTTCCCACTTTCAGATGAGCCTTACATGCCTAACCCCAACAAAAATAGATACCCTAATACAGGTAAAGAGTAACAAACCAATCAAATAAAGACATTAATTTAAACTAATTTGAAAACACATTCAATATATAGCAAAAGATATATCTCACTTATTGAATTGTTTAAAATTGAATGCCTCATTACATAAAATAATCTTTGCCTGCCAGCAAAAAGATAGCACAGACTCAGTCAAGTCTGTCAAGTACTTTTCCTTAAAATGCTATTCCCTCTGGTGGAATTAAGTTGGCTAAAATGGCATCACAGCATTATACTTGTGTTGCATTCATGGGCTCAGAATTGGATATGTGTGGTTTGGGAGAGCTTCTGAGGTGAGCAATTTGAACCAGGAGAAAAATAAAAGCCATCAAAAAGTACTGTGGACTAAGCAGAGGCCAAAGGAGAGGCTTTCCAGTGCCGATCACTCACAGAAGAAAATTTGGCAAATCTCAGTTTCTTTCCATCCCTGAAATATTATTCAAGGTCTCAACAATCTATAGTAGTAGTTCACTAAATCTGGGTCCAACTTCATCTGATTGTTTTAATTTCTTAATGTGCTTACGATGTTTCAGTTTGATTACAATAGTTTATTGTTTTACGTTGGTTTTGCTTTTGTACCATTCTAAGATCCCACAATACAGAATTGGGTAGAAAAATGTAAATACATAAAGTTCAAAGTGTTATCTGGGTAGTATTTCCATTTCTCTTACAGCTAATTTGGGGTAGGGGAAAATGCTCACAAATTACATTTATGCAGCCTCTCCAAATGATGTTCTATAAGATGAGGGATTAATTTCATGACGATTGCATAACAATCTAAGTACTACTGCAAAGAAAGGCCCTTTCTATACAGCCAGATAATCCAGGATAATCAAAGAAGAAAATCCACAACTGATTTGAACTGGATTATCTTAGTCTACACTGCCATATAATCCAGTTCAAAGCAGATAATGTGAACTTTATACAGCTGTGTTGAGGGGGCCCAAGAAAAAGAAAACGATACTGAGGTAAACTGGTATCAGAATGAAACTGTAACAGTTTATTTTTTTGTAGAATGTTATAATTGTGGACTGCACAGAATTCAAACCTGATTGCTTTGCACAGAAAACAACTGCACAGATATATTTCCATAGGAAGGGCTCATAAGATTAAAAGTTAGGGTTATTTGTTTAAGTATTTCCTTTCCCCTTCACATTTGTTCCTTTCAAAATGTAAGTGTTAAAATGGCAATCACTCACACTTTGCTACTAATTCCCAAATAAGTTCTTTTTAATGCAATCAACTCTCATTAGGAGGCCTTCTGGCAGATATCTCCCGACACCTCTATTAAAGCCCAGTTTGACAACTTGATGGCTCACAGCCAAAACTCTTATGCTAGTGTTGATTGAAGATGTTTACAAGCATTTTCACCATTCCCATCTCCCACCATGTCCCCTTCCTCTACATCAGTTGTCTCAGCATCATATGTATTAATGGACTGCTACTGAATGGCCTCAATATTCCAAGACTCTTCAGTCAGTGTTAATCACAGAGTGCAGTTAACAATTTTTTAATACAACATAGCTGGATTAGGCATCTGTTAGATGTGAGCATAACACTCATCCTCTGGAGATCTATGTTCACTTTTCAAAATGTCAGGATGTGTTAAGGAGCAAGTTTGCAACAGACCCTATAATGAATAAGTTTTATTGTTCTAGCCATGGGCCATGACAAATTAAGCACACATATTAGTGAGTACACATCACATCACAATATAAAACTTCAGTACAAATAATTATAGACCTATAAGCCTCTTGGTTGTAGCTTCAAAAATCTATGGCAGATTTCTGTTAAATAAACTGCAACAGACCCTGATTCATACAGGTCAGATGGGGTGGTCTTTAAAACAAAAAGGCTTTAAATATCATGCTTGTATTTTAAAAGAAAACCAAACTGCCTAAATCCAATCCAGCTCAAGCTATGGTTCTTTAAAAGATATCGCAATATTCTTTCTTATAGAATTTAGGGGTTTTTAAAAAAAATCACTACCATCCATCCACACAGACCTACACATCTGTACCCTCTGAAGCAGTGGTCCCAATCTGTGGTTCGTGGACCATCAGTGGTCAGAAAAAATGAAAATATGGTCTGTGGCCTCACCATTACTACACAATTGCCTCAAAACCACATGGCAACAAGAGTGACTGGTCTCGCAAAACCCTCTTGTAGTGCCAAGGCAACGGGGATGTTGGGAGAGGAGAGGCCACAAAAGATTGCTACTACCACATCAGCTCTAGATTACTAAAGATGGTTTTCTGTGGGGAAGCAGATGGTGACTATTGGATGGCATATGTTCTGTATCAGAAACTAGAGCTGATGTGGTCTATCCAAAATGCAATTTTCTGAATCAGCACCCCAAATAACCGAACTGAATCTAAAGTTGACCAAAAACTGATTTGTAATCCTTTTGATAGGACATAGCATTGGAGAGTGGTCTCCAGCCAAGTGGTCCCTGGTTTAAAAAAAGGTTGGGAACCACTGCTCTGAACCAACAAATGTCATAAATCTGTTTTATGTATTTGTTAATTTCATTTTTCTGTGTTAGGCAAATTGCCTGCTTGCTCTCTTGCTTTCTCAAATGGAGAATAGGATATTTTTAATTTAATTATTGTATGAAGTTTGAAATATCTGCAAATGTCTGCAGTTAAATAAGAAATATTATTTTAATGGGCACCCTCAGATTTTAACAAACAATTGGCATCAGGCTTAAATGCTTGAAATAAATAAAAATTTCTGTTGCTAAAACAAAAGCAACTTTATGTCATGTTGATCCTAAAAATGATCCATTCAATACCCCAAATGAAGATACTGGCATTGTTCTTACTGTTGGTAAAGAATAGGGCAACAAACCTTTTGAGCAAGAGTTTGTATAACATTTTGAGTAATTCACAATTTGTATGGAAAAAGCAAAAGGTTATCTTTCTTTCAATGTTCACAGATTTCTACATGTTCCACTAAATGAAATATATTATAGTTTAAGAGTTTGCAAATAAATTTCAAAATACAAACTGCTTGCAGTTAATTTAATCTCTCCCAATTTTGAAGTTTTTAAATATTTTAGCATCAAGTAAATTTTCATTATTTCAGTTGAAACATCAAGGCAAAAGCTGAAACCAAGGATAGCAAATCCCAGTTATTGCATTACAGGGATACACCATTTCCTCTGTGACACAATGAAGATAGCATTTTGAGGTGTAGAATGGTTATGTCTTTTCTGTATGACCAACCAGCAACCACATCATGAAAATGTCAGTGTATTATATTCCTGCTGCATAGTTCTAACTGCATTAAAGGTGAGATGAATAATAACCTGCTCATACTGTGGGCAGAATACATATTTGTAGTCTGAAGTGAGCTGGACATCTCTCTTCTGCTATATATGCAAGTCAATGTGCATCAGAAGAGAAAATTGTGGCATCTTTAGCTCCCATAGATATGCATATATTTATCTTAAAAAATTAGCTAAAAGAATCAACCCCAAATACCTAGGTGAACTTATGCAAGGGCCCATACTATACCCTAAGTCTTGTAGTTAAAGCAACTATTGTTTTCTCTTATTGTGGTTAAAAGCATATTCCATTCTGGTAAAACCTGAAAGAAGCACCAAACCACACTATGTTCTCTGACATGTCACTGCTTTAAACTTTTTTAGAATGCCTGGGTGGGAATATGGCAATGGCACCAGCATGGGGAAGCTTGTTCCTAAGGGGAACATTGGCATTTTCCCTTGTTTGCCCATTGGTTGTATCAAAATTGGCAAAATTGGCCCCCAAACTGGCCTTAACATATACATGAAGTCAATTTATATATGGTAGGTTTAGTATACAATAAATGAAATTTGTCCTAACACCAGAAGTGGTTGAGTTCATGTTGGTTGGGCAGTGAAGATCTCTGAGTTTTAATTCTAAATAAAGTATTTATGGCGAGGAACCTCTGCCCCCAACAGAAAGGCATAGATTGGCTAAATTCCTATCTGAAAATATCAAGCACTTGGCCTGGCATTGTAGGATGAAAAAAACCCCCAATTATCATTATAATATTCTCATTCGTTATCAAAGAAGCTCAAGAAAGCTACATCTTCCCCACACATTCATTTGACACATTCTGGAATCAGTCCAAGGGATTGGGAAACAAAAATAGCAAAATTATGTTTGGGGACTTCTGCACAATAATGAGTGACAAACTTGTTTGGCCAGCAATCCCAATTCATTGCACAAAATTCATTGCAGATGGAGTTGTACTAGAAAGAGGAGGGAGTAAGCTTGCTTTCTGCTGCCCTGGAGACTAGGATGCTGAACAATAGCTTCAAATTACAAGAAAGGAGATTCCATCTGAACATTAGGAAGAACTTCCTGACTATGAGAGCTGTTCAGCAGTGGAACTCTTTGCCCCGGAGTGTCATGGAGGCTCCTTCTTGGAGGCTTTTAAACAGAGGCTGGATGACCATCTGTCGGAGGTGTTTTGAATGCAATTTTCCTGCGTTGTGGCAGGGGGTTGGACTGGATGGCCCATGAGGTCTCTTCTATGATTCTATGAGGGACAAATGCACTGGATTTACTGTTACATTTTATATTGCTCCAGCTTTAATGTGACTTCCCGTTTGATAATTTTTCTCATCATTTTTGTTTTCTGACAACAAAATACATATCTAGGAATTATTTTCCCATGAATTCAGGAAACTTTATATCTCTCGGTAAGACTGGGGAAGAATCTTATCACCAAAAATTGCTGACTAGATCTACTGATGTGCTGTGCTGGTATAAGATATAATGATGCAAATGGCAAGATGTATAGATGTATAGGGTCAATGTATAGAGGTACCACTCAAATCCTGTATCTGCTCTTCATAGGCCAAAACTGCTATGCCAGTCAATAATATCTTAAAAGGTGAGAATAGGGAAAAGAAAATAAATGACAGGCAATAAACGCAAGATAGCAGCTGAAAGTCACAGAATTCTATGGGAGGAAGGAAGCAAGCAAAGGGAAATCTCCCTTCGCTCAAACCCTTCTCAAGGTCCAAATTCTACAAATATGTTTTTGTATGAAGAATTCTGCAAGGTCTTTGACTGACTATCCCAAATCTCATACAGTGAATTGCTTGGAAAATATTAAATCTTGAACCAGCATCCTAATAAATGGTCATAGCTTTATATTGCACCTACAAACCAGGCAATGTGGAGAGATAGTACAACATCAGTGAAACACCAAAAGATGTAGCCTTTAGAATAAAAAATCATCAAATTCCATGTTACCATTATTTGTGGTCATATATCAAGAATTGTTTTGCTGCTTTCAAACACTTTTAATATATATTTGTGGGCAGAGATAAAGAGAGAGACTTATGAGCAAATCTGCCTATTTATTTATTTCAATCAAGTTATAAGATTTGACAACTTTTGCATGCCCATGGCAAATGTTTCTCTCCTATTGGGTGCAGGTGGAAGGAGGGATTTCTCTTTAGATTATCCAGTGTTCTCAGGCACACAAATATCATTGCAGGGATGTCCTTTTTAAAAATCTTAGTAAAATACTTAAATCAAGGCCTTTATAATTGTAAACTGTGTTGATGTTGTTGTTATTAATATTATTTTATTTCTTTAATTTAAAATTATTTTATTAAATATATTTATTAAAACATTTGAAACGTAAATTAAACATCTTATCCCGCCTTCTATTCCCAAATCTATATCACCTCAACTTTCCCATTACTTACATAGCATTATACAAATACGACACTGTCAGTTTGATTACTTCTACATTATTTCAATTTTATCCATTACATAAAAAATATTGTAATGTTTACATAAATTGCTCAACCAAAATCTTTCTTGGATGTTTGATTATTTAAATTTGCCATTGTTTTTATACATTAAACTAATACATGGTTTTCAAGTTTTATCCAATAGATTTTTTTCCAATTCATCTTTGCTAATAGGAGCCCCCAATGGCGCAATGGGTTAAACTCTTGTGCTGGCAAGACCGGTCAACCGACAAGTTGCTGGTTTGAATCCAGAGAGCGGGGTAAGCTCCCATCTGTCAACCTCTAACTTCATACAGGGACATGATTGAAACCTCCCATAGGACAGTAAAACATCAATCATCCAGGTGTCCCCTGGGCAACGTCCTTGCAGACGGCTAATTCTCTCACACCAGAAGTGACTTGCAAAGAAAAATCTTTGCTAATCTTAATTTATAGGTTAGACATTGTGAGAGTCTATAATGCTCATGTCTAGTAATGAGGCATCTTTAATATTTGTATTATGATGGTAATACTGATGGGGACACAGGAAAGAAAACTGAAATATTCACTGCTAAGAAACTAATTATATTTAATAATACTCCTAACAAATTTTGAGAAGGATGAAATGCTGGATCTATTCCAAATGTCTGTAGTCATACCCATTGAAAACACACACAGCTGTCGACAGTACATGATTACTCTCCATATAGGCTGTTAATTAATAATTCACACACATAATGTTGGTGCCTGGAGGATGTTAGGCTAGTAAATGGAAGATTCTCTGTCAGTGTCCATCAGTGTATTCCACTGGAGACTCCAATTCAACTTCTCCACAATGTGAGATGATGGACTCAACCATAGCAAAAGACTTTACTGTGCCTAGACAGGTGGAAAGCAGCCACCTGTGGTTCTCCTACTGACAATCAGGTAAAAAGCCACAAAGCATGAGCTCTGCTATATAAGAAACAGACCCAACCTAAAGCCTTGTCATGTCCTCAGGTTCATTCAAAGAGTAGACTGTGCAAGCAGAACTTTCCACATTTAAAGAGCTGCTTTGCAAAACCTTTCCCCATTCTTCCACACTGGCCGGCAGTAAGCAGGGCTTGAAATGAAATAGAAGAACTATCTTGTAGGCCTGGTTGATCCATGGTTCTAAATGGTTCAAAAGTACTTACAAAAGAAAAGTAGCTTTTGTTTTGTAAGTACTTTTGAATAATTTAGAACCATGGATCAACCAGGTCTACTATCTTGCCATCCACTATTGTCACTTTTCTCAGTTTTGAGCTTGAAGATATTAACTTATTTTAACTTCAAGTTCCATAATTCTCCTAGAGAGAAAAGCCATGTTTTCGTATCACAAAAAATGTGATTTTCCCCACACTATTTCCATCCTCACTCAAAATTACTCTCACCAGCTGCAATCTTATATAGGCTTAACTAGAAGTAAGCAGTCTTGCGTATGCTTCCTGAAGAAGCACCTTTGTCCTATCTCTATTCCCTCTGTCATGTTTTAAAAGGTTATGAGCAAATGTCTAAAATGATTTTGACTTTCAACAACTGACAAAAATAGCTGTTCTGCAGTGATGAAAGACATCACATGGGCAGGGCATCACTTCTCAAATCAAAGTAACACACATACTATTTTCATTTGCTAACTCTTGACTTCCATGTTAGTGGAGACCAGGCTTTAGTGGAGACCTGTTAGAGGAGCTATCCAAGGTCCTGAACCTTTTTTGAGGGATGGTTTAATTTCCAGTACAAATTAAAATTCAAAGCAGATTTACCACCCCAAGACATGGAGCCACTTGGCCAATGATCCCTATTATTGATCATATTCCGTTCAAAGATTTACTTGAAATGTTAACCTTCCAAATACTAACATGTGCAAACCACCCACACCCCCCAAAAAGCATGCAATTCTTTTTTCACACCATTCTCATCAGTTTTCCAAATGTGTAACAGCTGGTATAATTGACACACAGCCTATAACACAACATGCAACTATGAATGTTGTCCTAAGGAACAAAGGGATAACCCTAGAGAACTGGTGACTAATAGGCAGAAAAATGTCACATTATCCTGAATCCTGTTGTTCATAGTCAAACCCTCTTATCATCATAGAAAACACATGAAAAAAGTCTTCCTTCTACCTTACCGGTCCAATAATGCCAGGAGCAGTAGAAAAGGTAAAAATTATATTGTAATGATGAGTGTAAGGCTGATTTGTAAGACTCTGATCTCGATCTGGGCTTTTAAAATTTTTTGAACTTGTGACCCCTTTTTGCCCAAGAAATGTGATGCCAGTATGTGTAAATAATATATAAAATAGGTATACAAATCAAACTTCCTTTGACAATCAGATGGTTAAATATGTGTATATAGAGGACCAATTGTACCACAGCAATAACAATTACAGCATGCATACCTTCCAATAACAAGCATTGCTTGTTCTTAAGTTGAATTTGTATGTATGTTGGAACAGGTACATTTTTATGTGTAACTCCTGCCGTGTGCGTGTGTGTGTGTGCATGCGTGTGTGTGCTTTGGATAGCATGGGGGAGGGTTGACACTCCTGTGGTGTTTGTTTGGTCTCAGTGCCCCTGTTCAGAAGATTTCACCACACTTTCTATCCCCTTGATAATTAGATTTTGAAAAAAATTGGCTTGTTGTGAAAACAAGGATTGGTGATAAAGCTTCAGTGGGGACATCTTTTCCCCATGATAGCTCTTTCAGGAGTGAATTTCCTTTCAGAAGGGTAGATTTCTCTCACTTTCTGTTGTCTCACACCCATTCTTAACTATTAGAGTTGTGTGCGGATCCGGTTTACCTAGTTACATTCATTATTTCATTACTTTTGATACCTTCAGAAACATGCAACAGGAAGCACACACCCCCCCCCCCCCCCCGGTACGAAAATCAGCTCAACATGAAAGTACGTGGGAACCGATCCCAGCTCACTGCCTGCTTTTTGTGAGCAGCCTCTTTGCCTTGGAAAGAGTGTAGGTATGGCATTCAGGCCCAGAAAGTGTGCCTGCCTGCCTGCCTGCAGCCAAGTGCCTCCACTAAAACAAAACAGAGGGCCAATCCTTTTACCAACCAAACTCTGTAGAAAGATTAAGATGCAAACAAAAAGACATCAGATTTTCCCCACTTCATTTTCCACCAGCTGGTACTGAATGATAGACTGGATAGAAAACATGCCTATAAAATGGAGTAGCTGCATAGTTGTCTTTAAGTGTCTCTACTTCATTTGAATCATGCTGCATTTTTTTTACAATGTCTTCAGACACTCAGGCATGCCAAGAACTAATTAGGTAGGATGACAACTACAAGAAGTAGAGGCGTAATTCACAGCTCCCCACAACCTGAAAGTGTTTAATTTGAATAAAAGAGGTATTAAGCACCACTGGATATAAATGGTACCAGCAGGCATCATGACAGTGACCAAAAAGTTTTTACAAAAGATGTGGTCTGAAGGATAAAAATTGAAACAGTAAATTACATTTTATTGTTGGGACAGTTTTAAAAATACTTTGATATACTCTGATGTCTGGTGCTAAGTTTACCTGCCTAAAATAAGTAAATTTGAAATGTAGTCTGAAAGATCAAAATTGAAACAGTAAATTGCATTTAATTGTTGGGACAGTTTTAAAAATACTTTGATATCCTCTGATGTCTGGTGCTAAGTTTACTTGCTTAAAATAAGTAAATTTGAAGTGTCGCATTCCTCAGAACTAAGTGTCTCTGCCATATGTGTTTCTGTGTTGCTCTCGAATGACTGCAAAAGAAAATTAGGAGCATCTACAACCTAGCTCAGAGCCCAGTTAATTCAAACTAGGTCTACTGAAAGAAGTAACAACTAAACTATGGTTTCTGGTCTTGGCTTGTTTCCATGATCCATAGTAAACCAAATACATTTTTCATAAGTTGTGGGTGCTTCCAATTTCATTTTCATGATTACAACAGAGAAGGAGAAGGGCAGAGTATGAAAGCCCAAGATTCAGAGGCCAGCTACTATCAAGCTAAATTACTATCTACACTTGCATGTTCCATGTTGGGCATCGGCTATCCAAAATGTTTGGAACCAGAAGTGTTTTGGATTTCAGATTTGTTTGAATTTTGGAATACCTGCTTTTGCATCTATAACAGTGGTTCCCAACCTTTTTTTTTTACTAATTCGAAAGTTTCCTTATGCTATTTCTCACCCCTATGAATGCTAATAATGATTTAACAAGAACACCTTTACCTATCATCTTTTAAAATGCATTAAGAAGCAGAAATGAAAGGTCTGCCTTTAGATATATGTTTCTGTGTAGAGAAGATAGCATTGTTAAGATGGGGGCTGTGTCAATAGCTATTTTCAGCTTCTCATATTCTGCCATCACTCTCTGAATTCCTAGAGTCAAAAGAGAGCAGAGCAAACCTTCTTCAAGACAGACAATAGAAAAATACTCCTATTTATGGTTGGGCAAGAAAAGGAAATTATTCACATAGGTATGATTTCTTCAACTCTCACATTATTATACTTGTAAAATTGTGAATTTACAGCACAATTCACAGGTGTATAGCTTTGTCTATCTCAAAACAACAGAGAGTTGTTCAGGGACAGCTTATTTTGTCTTCTTGCCAATGTTAGGTTCCCTATCATGGACCTTTCCAAGGGAATCAACTAGATCTTAATCCCTTCTAACAAGTAACATCAGAAGTTAGGATTGGGTTTTTTAAAAATACAAACAATCAAAACACAATAATTATAAAGATTTTGAAGATGATTTCTAAAAGGACTGCAACTCCAAGAAAAAGTCAGTGTAGTGGTTACAGCACTGAGTTCAGACTTTGGAGAACCAAGTTCTAGACAAGAGATCAGTCAGTCTCTCTTATACTGATTTATCTCAAGGATTGCTGGGAGGATGAAGTAATAGGGGAGCAGGAGTATTCCTTGGATTGGTGAAAAAAGGCAAAAAATAACTGCTCTAAATAAACAAATGAGGACATTTTCTTAGTATTGATGTATTCAAAAGAAGGGCACTAGCTCCAGTAAATATACAGAGATTTACACTGGTAATGTAGAGTAATAGCATTAAAAAAATCCATAATTTTTCACTTACCAAATTTACACGAGCCTAATACCCTTCTCTCTTTTTTGGCTAAATTACTTTGCCAAAATTAAGGTACAAATTAGACTCGAGGAGAGGAAAAATTAGACCTTTCATTAATCACTGGGTTTTCTTGGTCCATGTGGTTGCCCGCTCCCTCCCTTTGGCTTTGGCAGCCTCCTGCCCTCCTCTTTCCTCCCAACAGAGTCCAGTCTTCTGTTAGCACTCAGAGTTCAAGAGCCAGCCTGGGAGAATGGGTTCTGAGAGATCCTCTTCAGCTGACCCAGCCAAAGGGAAAGAGAGTGCCCCTGTATTTCCTTTCCCGTTCCTTGCTTCCTCATGAGACAATGGTGATGGAGCTACCCTCGGCCATTGTCATCACAATCCAGCCTGTGAACAAGAGCAGGTAAGGAATGAAGGATCTTCTTTACCTGCTCTTGAGGCTTGTTCGCAGGCTGGATTCCAATAAGGATAAGGCAGCCAAAGCCAGCAGATCAGTAAAGTTGGAGGCCAAGGGTAGCTCCCTCAGCACTAGCTTCTCATGAGGAAGGAAGAAAAGAGAAAGAAGTATGTAGGCACTCCCTCTTCTTTTAGCTGGGCTAGTGGAAGAGGAGCACTCTGAGCCCATTCTCCCAGGTTGGCTCTTGACTCCCAAGTGCTAACAGGAGCCTGGGATCTGTTGAGGACAAAGGAGAAGGGTGTGGGGGAATGATATCTATGAGGGCCCCTTTTTGCCCAGCCCAGTTTCAGTTTCTCATGCAGAAAGCACATTACATTTGCCAGAAAATACTTTTTTGGTTTCAGGGTATTTGAAATTAAGGTGCGCATTACATTCAATGGCACACAAGACTCCAGTTAATTGGGGTAATTTCTTTTCACCTAAAAAGATATTTCATTCGTAATATAAAGTGGTATATATTAAGTAGCTAAGTATTGCAACTGTTCTTCCCCATAGAAAATGCCAACTAGGACACACACACAAAGTAAAAAAAAACATGAACACTTGAAAGTGATGTTATAGAGGAGCACAATCTGTGAGCCTATTTATTGCTTCCATGGCACTGAAATAGGGCCCTATGCCTTAACAGACAATTTGCATTACTGTTTGTCACAAATGTGAATTTACAAATGGAACATCTTCAAAGGTTTTGACATCTTACGTAGATATTAAATAGCAAAGGAGACAAAGCTGAGCCCTGAAAAAATCAATATTGAAAAAAAATATAGAAGAAAATTTAATACAGAAAAGTATTACACTCCAAGACACCGTTTACTGACAGATTTTCAACAGAAACACTGTACAAAAGTGATGAGCCTCATCTGGAATCACTTTGTAGGATATGTCACCACCTCGGTTTTATATATCTGCTAGGCTGGATTGATAATATGTTTAAGAAGAGGGGTTCCTTGGTAGTGAATATATTCACATAACTCTGGCTTTCTATACATGAACAGGATTGGTCAAACTGAGAAAATAATTTTTCAAATCTCCAATCAGAATAGCCAATGCTCATACTGGCTGAGGGATCCGAAGACCTGTAGTTCTCCCAAGCCCAACTTTTCTTATCTTTTGTACTGATGCAGTTGTGGAGCTAGTGTTGATTCACATATCAAAGCTTGATAATGACTGCATTTCTTTTCCTGGGTTTAGTGGGCTCCACACATAATCTGATTCTGAAGAGTTGGAGAGAAACATAAAAGCCTGAAATGCAATATGCAGATGAGCAAGCACAACAAATCATGATGACAGATGGGTATACAGAGGATGACAATTGCATAGACTCTTTTTGAGCATTCCGTTATCAACCTCTTTGTTCGTTTGGAAACCAAGGAGTCCAATGCCAGGAGGAAGCAGGGCCACCTGCTGCTAATTTGTGATGATTTTCTAATGATCCTTTGGGGGGGGGGGGGCTGACAAAAGTTTCAGTAAACATCACTGACATTGTTGCAGTAACTTTAATGAATCTGACCACCTGATCAATACACCAGAATAACACAAATAATTTCAATTTAAATGTAAAAGAAATTAATGGAATATTAAGCAACTTGTAATGGTTATATTATGGGAAAATAATTTGCAAGGTACGGCACATCTCTTTGACAATGTGCCACTTCACATGTAAATTAGAATCAGTGATAAATTCTCCACTCAGCTGCCTTATTGATTAAAGTTGCAAAAGGAAAAATACACTATAATTAGAGATGAAACCTCTTTTTTCCAAATATATATGTGAAACTACGTAAAACAGATTCTGCAGTATTAAAGGAAAACCACATCCTGCAATTATGTTTCCAACATAATTCAATCAGTTCTTGCATTATTCCTGTTATTTCAATTAAATGTCATCTTCAAATATGATGGCATGCATGAAATATATATATATATTTTAAAAAGACACATGCCTTAAATAGTTGATGCAACCTGAAATCCATATACAGTGTTCCCTTGCTACTTATTGTGGACTCGCTGTTTTTCTCGAATTTCAAAAAATATAAATTTAAAATATATATCATGGTATTTTCACTGTTTTGTGGGGCCACCGCTCTCCAAGGTGCTTCCCCTCCTCAGTCCTCCCTCCCTCCTTCCAGCCTTGAAGGGCCTTTCCTTCCTTTCCTTCACTTTATTTTAAGTTTATAAAGACTTAAAATAGTGTATAACTACTAAAATAATGTATAAATATTCAAATAAATAGAGCATCCCTTCATTGCGGTTTTTCACTTATTGCGGGAGGTCCTGGAACATAACTGCAGCAATAAGTGAGAGAACACTGTACATTCAAATGAAATCTATACACCATTGCAAACAAAAGCATCACTGCCAAAAGCACAACATCTCTGATATCCTAAAACTGGTTAAGTTGGCATGAAGCTACAAAATCTTAACTAACAATCCAGATGCCCAGTGCAAGAGATGCCTGTATGGTGATCCAACTTCTGTGTGAGAATGAAATGTTGCCTGTAATGGTAAATTCCTTCTGTATACTCCTCATGTCCCCCAGAAAATGATATTCAGAGCCATTCTACTACTGTAGGTGATATACAGCAATCCTGACTGGTAGCCCTGGATTCATCCAATTCCTTTTAGTTATCCAGGCTGGCAGCCAAAACTACAACTTGTGGCTATAAATTTTCACAGCTTAACTGTGTGCTATGGCAAACACTTACTGTACTTTCATCACATTTCAAAAACTGCTAAATCGAGCTTTCCTTTGTTTTAAGGATTCCATTAGAAATGGCTACTCAGTTGAAGTGAGCTTTCCTATTCTCCAACCACATCCACAATCTATATTCATATGTTTGCAGATACATAAACACATATACATAAACACATATATCTGAATTCTGTGAATTTACGTATGTTAATACGTAACACACACAATCCACAAGGCAGCAGCACAAGCATTCTGCTTCTCTCCACTAAAATATGATTTGATATACAGATACCCCATTTGCTCTCTTTACTCAGAACTCCTATGAAAAAATTAACCTTTTAGTGTTTTGTGCTCCGGTTTCCAATCTATTTAGTACAACTGTTCTAATAGCTGCTTTGGAATTATTATTATTATTATTATTACTACTACTACTACTATTACACTGCCTAAACAATTTCTCCTCAAATTCATGTTGTAGCTCCAGCTAAGAATCCTAGGGAGATTCCAACAAGTCAAATATTTATCCTTTGGCCTTCTGTATCTGGACAGGTAATTGAAAAAGGAAAAAAGGTTGTGGGTGAGAGAAATCTGGGCAGAGCCTTCACCTGTGTTATTTCATTAGGAATTCAAGAAGCTATCCAGACAATTACTTCATAGCATAAAACCAAGATCCCTCACTAACAATATTTTCCACAATAAAAATAATAAAAATACGATTCCACACAAAAAAACCTGCTTTTCTCCAAGCAGAGGGCAGACACTAGAACTGATGGGCGACCATATTAACTGATTCATACATTTGCACTGCAATCCTATTCATGTTTGCCTGAGAATAAATCCCACTGAATTATTTGGGGCTTGCTTTTCAGTACATATACTGTATATAAGATTGTATCCGGAGCCCCTGGTGGCGCAGTGGGTTAAATTGCTGAGCTGCTACACTTGCTGACCAAAAGGTCAGCCATTCAAATCCAGGGAGTGGGGTGAGCTCCTACTGTTAGCCCCAGCTTCTGCCAACCTGGCAGTTTAATCTGGTTGTTTAATCTGATCGTTGTGTGAACCGCCCCGAGCCTGCAGGGAGGAGCGGTATACAAAATCGAATAATAAATAAATAAATAAATAAATTAAACATGCAAATGTGAGTAGATCCACTTCTGCAGGAAGGTAACAGCACTCTATGCAGTCATGTCAGCCACATGACCTTGGAGCTGTCTATGGACAACGCCAGCTCTTTGGCTCAGAAATGGAGATGAGTACCATCTCCCAGAGTCGGACACAAGGAGACTTCATGTCAAGGGAAAACCTTTATTTTTTTCTTATGTAAGATTGTGCTACACAGAACTTTCTTCTTAAACTCCTGAAGTATACAGATTTAGAAAGTATCTTAACATATGTGTCACTGAATACCCTGATCTCTATGAAGTTATTTAATCCACTTTTAGTCATTCACAATGGCAACCTGAAACATTTTTTTCAGTACATTTCTTCTTTTTTGTACTGTTTTACTGTTTTCAGGTTTTTTATCTTCCTAAAGTTGAATTATATCATATCTTTCAACCAGAATACAAACAAACTCAAAAGGTGAAAGAAATGGAACAAACAGGAGTATCACAGAAAAGGCAATGGTAAAATCTTGTTTACAAGATCTACAATAAAGATTTTGTATACTAGCCCCCTCCCATGTATGTTCAATCCCCTTTTCTGATTTATGGAGAATGCATGGGTTTCCATCTTATGGTAATACTAAGGTGAAACTTGGCAAGATTTGCTCAGGAAGGTTGACCATTGCCTTCCCCTAAAGATGGGAGAATGTAACTAACCCATGGCAGAGAGAGATACAAACCCTGGTCTTTGGAATCCCAGTCCAACACTGAATCTACAATGCTATGTTGATTGTGTATGGAACTGCTATATACTGGGTGTATTAATGAGTTTCTTAAGGACCAAAGAAAAGTTTTACAATGCACTTCACCATCAAACAGGCAAAATGAAAACAAGAACACAAGCACATGTAACACATGCACATAGATAACTAGTAGGCATGGTTTCGAACCCAAAAATGGCGATTCTAAAATCAAATGGGGGATTTTTTAAAATTAGTAATAGAAAAACTTACAAAAAAATTTCCAAAAAATTCTAAAATGTAACTTAATTACTAACGAAATTTGTTAGTAGTTTGTATGGCAGCGCATGCGCATTCGCCAAATAGGAAGGAGGGAGGGAGGGAGGGGGTATTCTATTCTTGGAAACAGCAAAAAGGAGGAGGAGCCCCCTCGCTCCTTGCTGCCTCTCTCTCACCCCGATCCTGAGGGAGTGCATCAAGTTCATATACAAACAATCAGGACACAGGGTCCTTTTGAATAGACAATTAGTAAATCTGCTATAAATCTTTTCCCAAGTGGGATTACCGCAAGTAGGCAATGAAAGTCCAAATTATTCAATATAGTCCAAAACTCTGTATTCAATATGAATCCCAAATTATAAAGTTCAATATTCATTCAATGGGTATACAGTGCAAATGTTCCAAATGAAATGAGGATCGAAAACAATCTTCAGGATATGGTGTTACCACAGTCCAAAATCAAATTCTTCCGTATAATCCGGTATGGCAGGAGGTGGCAACACTCTTTTACATCCCTGGGGTATACTCAGCCGACGAGCAATAGTTAAACAAGAATTCCATAACTCGTTTCGACCGTGTTCCAGTCTTTTTCAAGGCCCGGTATAATCCCCTTCATAAGTCCCCAAACGGTATAAATCATTCTGTAATATAATAACAATATATCAGCTAATATACACAGGACAATCGGTTCCTTAGGCAACTCTATTACATAGAAATCACAGGTGTAAAGTGTTGATACAATATAGCGAGCAATGTAAAGTACATTATTAACAAATCATACATATTACATGGCAACGGAAGTCAGTCATACCTTCCATGCATAGGTAGATCCTGAATCGTGGAGACGTGGCATAAAGCAACAAGTTAAACCATAATGCTCAATTTTATGCAGTGGGAGAGGACCCACAAGTGCTCCTCATTCCCTAATCATGACATGTGAATCCCCAGGATTAGTGTAGTAATTCTGAAATACTTAGCCTTTGGTTGAGGCCCGAAGGCACCTCTGTTCGTAAGGAGAGAATGCAATGATTTTCTGCCCTATGCAGATGGGTCTCCACATTGCCATGTGGAGGTACATGTACATTTTTAAGGCCAAAAAATTTCAAATCATTGGGGCCATGTCCCATGATTTTGAAATGGGAATAGAGAGGGGAATCATCTGCTAGATTCCTAATTTTAGACCTGTGTTCACCCACTCTCAAACCCATCATCCTGTTGGTCATGCCCACATAAACACGCCCACATGGGCACACCAATCCATAAATACATCTTTCACTTTTGCAGGTGAAGAACTCACGGAACTTTATAGAGCGTGCCAACCCCTGAATATAAATTTCTTTTTCTGGATATACAAAAGGGCATTGTTGACACCTCCCGCATTTGTGAGTTTTGGGGGTTAGACTACTCCTGGGTCGGGTGTGCCGTGGGCCTGAATGGACTAGAACATCCTTGATGTTTTGACTTCTTTGTTGGCTATCAACGGTGGTTGGGACAGACCCGGAATATCCTGGACAATGGGCCAATACCTGTTTATGATCTTCTTAAAGGCACCAGTTTTGGGGGTGAGTACCAATGGCCATATCAAACGATTCATAGGTGGTTTAATCCTTTTTTGCATCAAGGAGTCTCTGGGTATCTGTTCAGCTCTCCTGTAGGCAGTGTCGATTACCAGATCGGGATACCCTCTGTTGCGTAATTTGGAGTAAAGTAGATCCGCTTCCCTATGATAAGAGGTATTTGTGGTGGAATTCCTTTTCAACCTTAGAAACTGGGAAAACGGGAGGTTCCGCTTTAATGGGTGGCTGTGGTAACTGCTATAATGTAGCAAGGTGTTCTTGTCCGTCGGTTTGTGGAAGCACCGAACCTGTAACTTGCTCATATGTTTATATAATGTCACATCCAAAAAGTTTACGGACTCCTTGCTGTATTCAAAAGTGAATTTGATGGATTCATGCCATCGATTCATCCATTCATGCAACTTGTCTATATTAGTATCTCCGGTAACCACCATCTGCACATCATCTATAAATCTGCAGTATGATTTAATTTTGAACGGGTGGCTGGTCTGTGGGCCATATATGAAACGTTGTTCCAGGGAACTCATGTAGAGATTGGCTACTGTGGGCCCGAGGGGGCTCCCCATGGCCATGCCCCAGGTCTGCAAGTAGAAATCATCATTATATTTGAAGTAATTATAGTCGAATATAAAATCGGTGAGGTCCATCAGGAAACCCGTAGGTGGTAAGTGTGGTGTGGTGCGTTGTAGAGAATCGAAGGTGTCTTGTAAGACTGTCCTTGCTTCCTCAAGGGGCAGATTGGTGTACAAAGCGTTTACATCAGCCACAATCAGGATGTCCTCCTCCTCCACGAGTTGATGTTCTAAGCGTTTTATGAAGTCAGTAGTGTCTTTGATATACGCCGGTTTGGCTTGTACTGCTGGCTGGAGGATAGAATCCAGGAATATAGCAGGAGCTTGGAGGAGACCGCCTGAGGAAGAAATGATAGGACGTCCAGGAACCGGCTTCGTGCCCTTATGAATCTTAGGTAAATGATAATATAAAGGGATACGGGGGTGGGGGGTAATCAGATACTGGGCTAACGTATTTGGGATCATGCCCTCCAGTTCTGCCTGTTGGACAATCCTGGTGATGATCTTTTGGTATCTGGTAGTGGGGTCACTCAGTAAAGGCTTGTAATATTTGCGATTTGATAACTGTCGCATCGCTTCGGAGTGATAATCCGCCTTATTCATCACCACGAGCCCCCCTCCCTTATCCGCCGGCTTGATAACCAAATCCGGATTGTTTCCCAGGCGGTACAACAACTCAATCTCACGCCGTGAAAGGTTGGGATGCCCATCCATTTTATTTTCATCACAGTGGAGTATACGGTTAACTTCATTTGTTACAATATCTTCGAACATACGAATACTGTTGGTACTTGCCGGGGGAGTGAAAGTGCTATGGGGTCTCAAGGTTGACGCAGTAGGGGGAGGGTTTGGATCAGAGACCGAGGAAGAAAAGAAATTTCTTAATCTAATGTTCCTGAACAAGGCCGCTAGGTCCTTGCGGACGTCCGTGGCCTTGCACTTGGGTGTGAAAACAAATGATAAGCCTCGATTGAGAACATTTAATTCAGCCTCTGAAAAATTATAGGACGACAGATTGACAACTAGCTCTTGTTTTGTTTTTTTCGGGCCCCCCGAAAATTTTTCTGGTTGCTGGATTCTTTATTGCCCCTGTTACGGAAATTGTATCCCTCTTTTGGTGGAGGTGCCGCTGGAGGCGCGGCCGCTCCTTGGGTTTCTTCATCGGAAGGGGCCGAGAACAGGGATTCCCTAGAATTATTGAATCTCACTCTATTGCCAGAGAAATTACGGGGTCTATTATACACCTTTCCCTTGGCATAATCGTCCTGGTCACGTTTGAACTTCTTCACTTTATCATTTTTTAACTCAAGGTATAAAGCATCAATCTGTTCTTTGATGCGACTTATATCAGGTGGTGTTATGGTCTCTTTAAGAGTCTCCCGTATTTGTTCCATATCATTTCTCAGCTCTTGTAGTTCTTTGGAAGACCTCTCGATCAAGAGGACCATCAAATTCATGGAACAAATATCCAGGATGCTATTCCAGGACTTGCAAAACTCCTCGTCGTCTTTGTAAGTGCCTGGTGGCAATCTAACCCTTAAGCCCCTGGGGATGAGTTTATGGCGGATGTAATCCGCCAGAGCCCCAGCTGTAAGATTTACTCTGACATATCTTAACTCAGCCACCCATTAAAGCGGAACCTCCCGTTTTCCCAGTTTCTAAGGTTGAAAAGGAATTCCACCACAAATACCTCTTATCATAGGGAAGCGGATCTACTTTACTCCAAATTACGCAACAGAGGGTATCCCGATCTGGTAATCGACACTGCCTACAGGAGAGCTGAACAGATACCCAGAGACTCCTTGATGCAAAAAAGGATTAAACCACCTATGAATCGTTTGATATGGCCATTGGTACTCACCCCCAAAACTGGTGCCTTTAAGAAGATCATAAACAGGTATTGGCCCATTGTCCAGGATATTCCGGGTCTGTCCCAACCACCGTTGATAGCCAACAAAAGAAGTCAAAACATCAAGGATGTTCTAGTCCATTCAGGCCCACGGCACACCCGACCCAGGAGTAGTCTAACCCCCAAAACTCACAAATGCGGGAGGTGTCAACAATGCCCTTTTGTATATCCAGAAAAAGAAAATTATATTCAGGGGTTGGCACGCTCTATAAAGTTCCGTGAGTTCTTCACCTGCAAAAGTGAAAGATGTATTTATGGATTGGTGTGCCCATGTGGGCGTGTTTATGTGGGCATGACCAACAGGATGATGGGTTTGAGAGTGGGTGAACACAGGTCTAAAATTAGGAATCTAGCAGATGATTCCCCTCTCTATTCCCATTTCAAAATCATGGGACATGGCCCCAATGATTTGAAATTTTTGGCCTTAAAAATGTACATGTACCTCCACATGGCAATGTGGAGACCCATCTGCATAGGGCAGAAAATCATTGCATTCTCTCCTTACGAACAGAGGTGCCTTCGGGCCTCAACCAAAGGCTAAGTATTTCAGAATTACTACACTAATCCTGGGGATTCACATGTCATGATTAGGGAATGAGGAGCACTTGTGGGTCCTCTCCCACTGCATAAAATTGAGCATTATGGTTTAACTTGTTGCTTTATGCCACGTCTCCACGATTCAGGATCTACCTATGCATGGAAGGTATGACTGACTTCCGTTGCCATGTAATATGTATGATTTGTTAATAATGTACTTTACATTGCTCGCTATATTGTATCAACACTTTACACCTGTGATTTCTATGTAATAGAGTTGCCTAAGGAACCGATTGTCCTGTGTATATTAGCTGATATATTGTTATTATATTACAGAATGATTTATACCGTTTGGGGACTTATGAAGGGGATTATACCGGGCCTTGAAAAGACTGGAACACGGTCGAAACGAGTTATGGAATTCTTGTTTAACTATTGCTCGTCGGCTGAGTATACCCCAGGGATGTAAAAGAGTGTTGCCACCTCCTGCCATACCGGATTATACGGAAGAATTTGATTTTGGACTGTGGTAACACCATATCCTGAAGATTGTTTTCGATCCTCATTTCATTTGGAACATTTGCACTGTATACCCATTGAATGAATATTGAACTTTATAATTTGGGATTCATATTGAATACAGAGTTTTGGACTATATTGAATAATTTGGACTTTCATTGCCTACTTGCGGTAATCCCACTTGGGAAAAGATTTATAGCAGATTTACTAATTGTCTATTCAAAAGGACCCTGTGTCCTGATTGTTTGTATAGGAAAAGGAAGAGGCCTGAGGCTGTGAGGAATGGTGGGAGTTGAAGTCTAAAACACCTGGAGGGCTGAAGTTGGCCCCTCATGAAGCCTCTTCAAGGCTTTAGATCCTGGCAGGCAGAAGGGGCAAGGAGGTCCTCCTCCTCCTGCCCTGCCAGGATCTAAAGCATCAAAGAGTATTGGGGTGAGAAACCAACGTAAGGTATAATAGAATGAATGCTACTGTAAGTGCCACTGCCTAATATTATAAGTAATCCAACTGGTCATATACCTACATTCCATGCACATGCAATAATACAGCAGTAATAACAATGGGTATAAGAAGTAAAATTCAAACCAAAGTATTCTGACTGTGGTCCCTCCTCAAACTGCAAAAGGCTCTTCTATGAGCCCGGGAAAAGCCAAAGCCCGCAGAATCTTCTCTATGAGCCCGAGATTCTGCAGCAAATCCCCCCAAGAATATGTATGTGTGTGCACCCAGGCAGCAAACGCTTGCCCGGGTTTTATTTTTCCGGCTCATAGAGAAGAGCCTTTTGCAGTTTGAGGAGGGACCACACAGTCAGAATACTGCCGGTTTGAATTTTACCTCTTCTTATACCCATTGTTATTACTGCTGTATTATTGCATGTGCATGGAATGTAGGTATATGACCAGTTGGATTACTTATAATATTAGGCACTTACAGCAGCATTCATTCTATTATACATTAGGTTGGTTTCTCACCCCAATACTCTTTGATGCTTTAGATCAGTGCTGTCCAACTTCTACGGGTCCAGGGCCGGATAAGAGGTCACTGATGACCTAGGGGCCGCTCGCCCCGCCCCAGGCCCTGCCCCAGGCCAGGCCCCCAACCCCAGGCCCCGCCCCTCCTAAAACGGCGGGGGCAGAAGGCGGCGCCAAGAGCAGCGCGTCACAGGCCTGGCGTGACGCGCTGCCCCTTGGCACCGCCTACTCCTCCTTTTGGCACCCCCTCCCTTCCTAGGGCGGAGGGGGCGTGGAAAAGGAGGGTGGCGGGCGCCAAGAGCAGCGCGTCACGCCAGGCCTGTGACGCTCTGCTCTTGGCGCCGCCTCTCCTCCTTTCGGCGCCCCCTCCGCCTCTAGGAAGGTGGGCCAAAGGGCAGGCGGCGTAAGGGGCAGCGCGTCACGCCAGGCCTGTGACGCTGCTCTTGGCGCCGCCTTTTGCCCTCGGCGGCCCCGCCCTAGGTAGGGGGGCGCCGAAAAGGAGTAGGCGGCGCCAAGAGCAGAGCGTCTGGCCTGGCGTGACGCGCTGCTCCTTGTGCCGCCTACTCCTCCTTTTCGGCGCCCCTCCCCAGGAAGGGAGGGGCGCCGGAGGAGTAGGTGGTGCCAAGGGGCAGCGCGTCACGCCAGGCCTGTGACGCTGCTCTTGGCGCCGCCTTCTGCCCTCGGCGGCTCCCACCCTAGGGAGGAGGGGGGCGCGAAAAGGAGGAGGAGCTAGCTCTCTTCCTCCTCCCTGCCCCGCCCCCCTCCCCGGCCCCGGCCGCCATTTTTTAAAAAAAATGATTTTTTTCAAATTTAAAAATGGCGGCTGAGGGCATAGGTGGGGCCGTGTCCAACAGGCTACAGCGCCGGATCCGGCCCGGGGCCGCCAGTTGGACAGCCCTGCTAGATCCTGGCAGGCAGGAGGCAGGGAAGCCTGGAAAAATGTAAACAGAGAGGTTTACTCAGAAGTAAATCCACAAAGGAGGTCACTTCACCCAAAGTGCCCTCCTTGCAGATTTACTTCTGAGGAAACCTCTCTGTTTACATTTTTTTCCAGGCTTCCCGCCGAAAGTAGTAGCGAGTTTAGGGCTTGCCTTGCCATAATACTTATTTGCAAGGAGGCGGGAGGGTGGTGAGAGAGAAGGAGGGTGCCCCCTTACGACCCAATAACGACACTTAAGAAAATCCTGGCCCCCAAAGTTCTATAAAGTCCACTTCCTGGTTGGCGTTCCAGATGGAAATACTCAAAAGTAGCATTTCTTACGAATTTCTTACGAATCATTTCATTTTCATAACTTTTTTCTCATGCCTAATAGATACACATATGGCCCAAATTGATTTCTACTTCAAAATCATGACTGTGTCCAACTGCAACAAATACTCAAGGAGAGGGGAAGTTTATCACATTTATAATCCATTCCAGTTCACTGATAGAAAACAATGATTCTAACTATAGCAGCTGTCATTTAATCCATCGGTTAGCAATGCATGCACAGAATCGAATACTAACAATTTGCAGTTTTTCATGTGCTTTAAATATTTTATACTTCCACCCTTTATTAATGTTCTCAATCAACTATGAAAAGAAATCGGGATGTAGTCATCCAAACTGAATAATAATATGCAGGCTGTATTGGAAACTGTGGTTAAATTTTTCTATGAATATGAAAATGCAAACTAGGAGACAACTGTATAGATCTATGAGTCCTAAGGGCAATGGTATGAGCCACATGGGTAACTGTAGCAAATCATTTCCTTAGCAGAGTTTAGCCTTTTGCAAAATTGGTTACAGATCATGTTAGGCTTTTTCCATTTTGATTAATTTTTGTCTCTCAAGATTTCTGATTTCCTCATAAAGGTTTTGTTATTATTAATCACAGGTA